>JAAWWB010001033.1:0-19045 GCA_018804465.1 Populus tomentosa | reverse complement strand
AAAAGATATATTACTTTGTAGATAATTCTTCAATTCATGAACTACTTGTGCATCTTTAACGAGGAAAACAGCATTAAAAGCAACTTAATTTGTCTCCACTCCGAATTATACCATCCAATCCTTGTATGCAACAAGAAGTCAAGAACCATGTAAGCAGCCATGTCCACTTTCAAAATCAACACCTAGGCAGAGGAAAAAAAAAAAGGAAATCAGTGACGAGTTCGAGGAGCGAAGCCGAGGGGCCGAGAGGTTCAGAAGGCTGCCAGTGGGGCTATTAGCGTCTCCGCCCCTAGGGGATATTGCAAAAGGTGAGGAGTTTACTGAGGACGACTGGAAATTGGTTCAGTTGGTAACTTCACAAAAATAATTTCAAATGAGCCCCTGAAAAAGAAAATAAATCAATCTGATTTGTATTCTAATCTTTCAAGAATTAATATATTAATGTCAATATCATACTGTAATTGTGTGTTTTATATCCTTGCTTATGTTTGAATTATAACTATAATATAAATAATTATCCCAGGTACAAAGATTCTCTCTTGATCCGAAGTCTAATTAGATTTTTATAAAAGTGTCTTGCTTTGTAGCCACAACTAATGTCATTTATTATTTTTAAGAATAATAAATTATATTTTAATACGATATGATCACATTCAATAATCACGTTAGAGCATTTTGAGAAAAATTAACAGAAGCTTAGTGCCAGAGAACATTTAAGACTTAAAAACTCTCTATTAATATTTTTTTTTGAATTGATGTTTCGTGTTAAATAAATTTTTTTTGATGAAAATATATTTTTTGTTATTTTTTGAGAAATGAAAAAAAAGATAATATATACATTTTTTTTCTTTACTTCTTGTTTTAAAAATACAAAAAATAATTTTAAACTATTTTAAAACAAATTTTTAACATGAACTAATTATAAGATTATGGGCATAGATAATATATCATGATATTATGTTATGTCACGTTAAAAACCTGGGCCGTTTACAGCCCAAATTGAACAAAACTTGTTTTAGATTCCGTACGAGGGCCGGGCTCTCTTCAGAATGTATAACCAATCAGATCTTGCCACATAATATGTCATAAAACATTCTTTATATATTAGCGACACCAAATGCTTTCTCCTCCTCCAAAAATATAGAAAGTATCACGCTCAAAAAGCGCGGGAAAATTCGCATCCAAATTCCCGCCAACAACAAAACCCTAATCGACACCCTCAATTTCTCTCCACCATTTTTCTTACCGTCGCAACTTAACATCAGATCCAATCTCAAATAATCTCAAATTCTCAAGTTCTCACAAGAAACCAAAATCAATCTCTCACACAGAAACCCTAAAAAATGGAAATGCAAGGTTTAGCCGGTATCTGCGTCGGTCTAGGCACCCCTGAAGAAGACGACAACGGAAATCGAATTGTTACACTAAAGGCGCTAACTGCTTAGGTAAAATTTTCAATCACAAATATATAAATATTTACTTTGAAAGGATAACAATTAGCTCTATGTTTTAACTGGAGTTTCTTTTCCTTTTTCCTTTGTAATTGTAGATAATTTAAAAGATTTGTTGAGATTCTTAAGGCGCGATGATCCACAAACGCGAGGAGTATTCAAACAAGTGTGTAAATGGAATACTGTGGGGAAAGATTTAATACCGATTATTCAGTATTGTCAAGATGATCGTAATTTGGTCTTAAATGCAGGTTAATGCTAATTTTTATTTATTTTTAATTATATATGGATAAAGGTTCGGTATTGATTTGTGTTTTTGTTATTTTTTTTCTGTTTTTTGAAAATATCTTAGTTAAGGTTCTAGTTTTTCTTACTATGCCAATTGAGCCGTCTTCGAGTGATATATGGCTACAAGTAGAGTATTTATGGGGTTTGAAGGCTGCAATTACGCTTAGTGGTACGATTCCAGTGGTTGTTTCGCTTCTTGAAGGCCCATGGAGAATTTGGACGGTAAATAATGTTTTACTTTAACTGCTCATTTGGAGAAATTTATTGGTTTTGCTATTACTATTGATTGGGCGTGGTGCAGTGAGGCGTTACTGAGGATGACTGGAAATTGGTTCAGTTGGTGCTGACATTGTTTAGGAAACGTTCTAGGCAGTTCATGATTTTTCAATGTTGCTGAAAGTTGGGGAATCAGCAAGTCAGTTTTTGTCTCTAAGGGATAGGTTTTTGGAGCTTTTGTTCCATGAGAATGTAATGGACATCATTCTAGTTATAACTCAGATATAAAGGGTTCATGCCGTTATTTCTTCATGATAACTTGCTTTTATTAGAAATTTTCCATTACATTTTCATGGGTCAAGAGCCAGGGTTGATGTTACTGCCGGTCTAAAGGATTTCAAGGTTAGCGAGCATTCTTTTCTTCTCCTTCAACGGTAAATTTTTTCATGGCAACTAGAAAATCCTTTGTTTTGTAAACAAGTAAAGCTGAAATAAGGTTGAGCAAGCCTCCTATATCTTGTAATTTTGATCTTGAATTGCTGAACTTCTGAAAAGCAAAAAGCCTTTGGGATCCCTTTTTTTCTTTCTTCCCATTAATGTATTCCCTGCAGATTGAATCATCAAGCACTTTTATTGTTTATTGTCTTTTGGCTTTTGTTGTTGATAAGCAGGAGTATCATTATACTGGTTTTATCCTTTGTTTTAGACATCCAGTTGTACATGATGTGCATGTAGAAATTGATTTAATAAGTTTAATTTGGTAGGTTTGTGGAAGCAGCACTTCTCTTGACATCCTCAAGTCCATTATGAAAGAAGAAGAACAAAACAAATGAAGCTTTCTAGACAACGAAACGTGGTCCGTCATTCACAATTTAGTGGAACCTTTACCCGGCTTACCATGGTATGAAGTTTCACTATAAATGATGTTTTTTAGGGGTTTTGTATACAAACTTTTGTATTGTAAGTGGTTTTTTTTCCCCTTCTCTTTTCCAGGATGGTTCTAAAGCAGTATGCTTAGGAAACCCTAGTTCTGCTTCTCAGATTCTACTTAAACCTCATAAAGCTCACAAGGGTCCCAGTAAAAAGATTTTTTGGGACCATGGGAGATTACCTTCAATGAAGGATAATATTTTGGAGTTACTGCATGATTTTCTGAACCAGTTTTCTATCAGGGGGTTACAATGGTATCTGTTCTGGAATTAAAATCATCTCACATAAAACATTTGCTTGCTTCTGCTTTCTACTGATTATACTGCTAACATTTATCATGAACTGAATTCATGTCAGATTTGATGGAGTTGATCCGTGAAGATATCGAGAAGGAGCATCATGCAATTCAAAACAGTGACATTGTTGTTTTCTTTCAGGTTG
This sequence comes from Populus tomentosa, assembly GCA_018804465.1. Classification (NCBI taxonomy): domain Eukaryota; kingdom Viridiplantae; phylum Streptophyta; class Magnoliopsida; order Malpighiales; family Salicaceae; genus Populus; species Populus tomentosa. The sequence goes on along the minus strand of JAAWWB010001033.1, from coordinate 15,719 downwards.
CTCAGTTGTTACTTCTTTTCAATATCACAAGTATATTACTTCCAAGGTGAGATATGAGGTACTTGTATCTATAATTGTGTCTTTGATAGACATTCTATATTCTCTGATGGCTTCAATTTAAATAGAAGTTTATCTTTGTAGTTAGTGTCTGTCATGTGGCTTGATATTGAAGTTATCATTCTTGTCTTTTGCTGTTCTTCCTTTTCTTTTGTCATATAATGAACTTTTGGAATTCCAAAACAGTCATACTGAATCTCTAAGTTAGTCTAAACAGATCAACCAATTGTTTGTTAGAGTACCATGGGAAATTTTAGGTTCGTTTAATGATATGTTTGAGCTTGTACATGGTAAGCAGATCACTTGTGATAGAGTGAGTAGAACTCGTGGAATTAGAATTGTCATGCTCTGCCCTCTCCTTTGTAGTATGTGTTTAATTTCAGTAGCTTATGTATCAACATGGTTGGCCAATGATTAGTATATGATTTGTATTCTGCAGTACTTGATCTTGTCATTGCTAATAATTTTGGCTTATGAATGCTTTTCTGCATAACATTCAGTGACTGTAAAATAGCTCTTGATTGTTGCAATTCAAGAGTAAGAAAGTAAGCTACAGTGGATGGATTCTTTTATAAATGAATAAGAAAAAGAATTGGAATAAACATCTGCAGCTTTTTTTTTTCCCTCCAAGCTTAAATACTAATGTTATGGTTAGGAAACATTACAATAATAGCATGCAAATCCAACTGCCTCTTCCAATTGTTGGTGGATGTTTGTAATTTTTCCAGCCAAATATGGAAAAAGACAATTCTCAAGCCTTCTCTGATGAGTATGCTGATAACACATCATTCAAAGGAGGTATATGTGGACCCATTGCAGCATCAATGAACGAATCAATGTTTCTACTAGTCATTTCAAGATGGAAAAATGCTTTTGAAGGCTTGAAGGTGACACATGATCATAAGTTTCTGTCTGCAGCTGGTGCTCTTATGAGAATTATGGTAAATTATACTTAACCTGATGATGTCTCCCCCCGTCCCCCTCCTTATTCTTTCCCCTAAAAATATACAGATTTGCATGTTAAGAGGTGCTTGATTAGCGCTTCTGTTTTTCCACAGATTCGCATGTTAGATTTGGTGCTTAAGTTACTGCCAGGAGATTCTAAGGAGCCTTTAACAGCTCGCATCCTGCTTTACAAGTTGTTCTATGATCAGACTGATCAAGGAATGACTCAGTTCCTCCTGAGCCTGATCAAATCATTTGACACACACAAGCAAACCAAAAGGTTTTCTTCTTATGCTAAGACCTAAAATAAACTTGTGGTTAATCTTTTGGATCTTTTAATGTATTTATGTCCTGATTGTGGAACTTTAGTTCTACAAACATAAAATTCTGAATGATTTGAGAGCCTCACTTGCTGTTCATGTGTTTCTGGTTATACTAGGATTTGGGTGCAGCTTTAATGATTAATCATCTGGCAATCATTGTTATGTGATTAGTTTCATGAATTGTCATCTTCTTTTTGCGAGAATCAGTGCTCTTTGAATCTTTTTTTTCTTCACTTAAACAGTGAGAAAGGTTTTTCAATATTGTAATTTTTTGTATTATTTTTGCATCTCTTCATTCAAATCAAGCATATTATTAATTTTAAACCCAATGCCCTCAATTTGTGTTCCCTAGTTTCTGTTAGTGATATCTGATTATTTCAAAAGGACAACAAACATTCTCCTTAACTGTATGCCTATTTTATGTGTTTATTTGTTTTTTGTGAACAAACATTTACTAAGGCTATGCCCGTGCAGAAATATGTGGTTGTTTGAACATGCTTCAAGATGTTGTTGCTGATGCTATGTTTTTATTTTTCTGGTCAGTGATCTTTCAGATCTGGTAGAAATGATTCATGTACTTGTAAGGCTGATGGAGAATCTTCAAACACGTGGCACCTTGAGAGTAAGTTATGCTTTTCTTTACAGGGCAGTTCTGTATTTTTTTTTTTTTGTATTTGTATTTTGTTTTTCTATTCCTTTTGAATTTATCAATGCATTAAGCAGATTGAAATGGTGCTTTGTTTGTAAGATAGTTCTGTAACATATGAACTTGACTAAATCAGTCATCATACCATGCTGAAAAGAAGTCTGTGATTTACTTATCTATTTTTGAAAATAAAAAAAGGTAAATTCAATGTAGGTATAGTTTAACTTGAATATGTGCCACATTCTGCCAATCATATAATAATTTCATGTTTCTGTAAGACTTTCAACAATTTCAACCAATGCCATCACCTAAGTCCAACCTTTTGAAATTGCTTTCCTCAAAACCCTCTTAACGATTCTTTTGTGAGCCTTTAATGAGATCAGCTTTGTGGTCTTGTATCTTTGGTGCAATATCAGGTAATGCTGACCTACAGAAAATAAAGATTTTGGATCTAGCTGTAGCAATTTCAGCATTTGTCTTCTTTCTAGTTTTTCCTTTTCATGAACTTGTAATGCATCTTGCTTGAAAAGTTGTCTCGATAGTATAGAATCATTTCACTGTCTTTGGTTCTTTATCACTGGAAAAAAAAGTTACATAAAATAACAAATAATAAGTAGCTTTCCATTACATATGTCGACAAATGTAGATATATCTGAGCTGCTATATGTTCCCTCTGCAAGCAGGTTAAGTGCAAAACTGTCCTTAAATTTCCCCTTTCGCTGACTAAACTATAGGTTCTTAAATTTGTAATTTCAGATTTTTTCCTATCTTCTCCCTCCACTTTCTTTCTTTTCCCTTTACTGCTCTCTCTCAATCTCTCTTTGCTCTCTAAACTGCAGCCATCTCCAAAGTATGATACAACACCAATAGGATTCAAGCAACAATGGGAGTTTTGGGGAGTGCAATTCATTGATTTTGCTATAAAGGAAATGATGTTAGTTAACTTTCAATGCGTCGTCATACTTAAAGTCTTATTTTTACTAGTTTTTTCCACAACCAACATTGAGCCAAATGTGAATCTGTTTGCCAAACATAAAAACTCAAAACCAAGGCCCATTTACTTGCTGAAAGAAACGAAAAGTAAAAGAAATTGTGGTTCATTTACATTTCCTCAGTTATAGAATTTCTGCTTCTTTGAAATGTTTTTTTTTTTTTGCATCCATAGCTTCATACTTTTGTCGTTATAAATCCCAAGTGTCTTAGTCTTTTGTATTAGAAAGTTTTTCTTTTGTGAAGATCAAAATTAAAACTGTGTTTCATGATCAAGGTTTCTAAGAAGTCAAGGAGAAGTAGAAAGAAGAAAACATTGAGTGACAAGAAGGAAAATGGAAATGAACAGTGTAATGTTGAAGCCGCTATTGAGGATCCCACTGCTCTGTCTAATAGTGAACAATCAACTGTTTTGCAAAAGAAAAGCCCAAAAATTGCAACTTCTGGTGACCAAGAAAACATGAATGTTGATGTTCTTGAAAAGCCTGAAATATCTGTACCAGTGATGGAGAATCTTGGCAGCAATATGCAGATGGAGAATAAAAAGATTGATATTGATGATCTTTCTTGCAGCTCTGATGATTCTTCAGGCGATGAGCAACCTGCTGAAAATTATGAAGTTGATTTTAAAGTCTCTACTTTTATATCATCTTTGGCAAACCACAGCATTATTCAGAATTTGTGCTGGCTACTTAGGTTCTATAAGAACAATTCTGTCAGCACAAATCACTACATAGTATGCATGTTGCAGAGAATCACTGATGATTTGGATCTCTCTCCAATGCTATATCAGGTTCAAAACTCAAAATCCCATCCTTGAGAATATTGGGCACAAATGTAATCATCATCTCTTATTTTTGTTCTATTTTTGGAAAAAACAATGTGCAGTTATCGCTGCTCACGACATTCTATGAGATTCTGGAAGAGCAAAAGTCATGTCCATGCAAGGAATATGCAAATATTGTTCATTTCCTTACGAGTTTGGTTAGAAGAATGCTAAGAAAAATGAAGAATCAGCCCCTTCTTTTTGTTGAAGTTCTCTTTTGGAAATCCCGAAAAGAATGCCATTACATTAATGCTGAATATATGTTGCATGAGCTTGGTCATTTGAAGAAAGAAAGTGCAGGCTGGGGAAATGCTTCAGCAAACGAAGATATTGGGTCATCACAGGGGAAGAGATGGGCTCCTAGAAGCATAGCAGATGCACTGGGTGAGGATGAAGCAGATGTTGTGATCCCTCATGAACCGGGTTATCAGAAGTAAGACATGCCTGTTGACCTTGATTTAACTCACTGTTGTGTATCTTGTACTTTTATATAAAAGGGAATTTGGAAATTTTTACATGGGTGCTTTAGCAACATAATTTAATATTCTTTTGTTATCTGGGAGTAGTCTGGCTTTGTTGGAAAATGACATTTTTTTCCCATTTAATTAAAATATTTTCTTGGTCTGCAAGGGATCCAATGACGTCTTATTTTCATGAGAATGGTTTATATCACCATTTGTTGTTGAGAATGAAAGGTTAAAAGAAAAAGAAGAATCGGTGAGGATTGGAGTGCAGAAATTTATCACATCTATTTCAAGCAACCATATTGATAGGATATAAAGTAGTGAGGAAAATCTCTAAGTAATGATTTTTAGCATGTAAGATTCTTGGTTTTCCCCAACCTTATTTAATGTATTTGGCTGTTGCAGTGGAGGAGATGCTCCAGAACATGAAAGTGTAAGTGTTCCTAGGAGGAAGAGAAGATTTGTTCTGACAGACGAGATGGAGATGAAAATAAAAGATCTGTATGAGAAGTAAGTGCCTTGGCCCAGCCATTTTAGGACTGCAAGCATTTCCTCATTAGATTAAATGATAGTCTTGGCTGAATGCATTGATGAAGTTTCATTGTCTTTTGCTTCTAATCTTTGTTATCAGGAACTGATTGTGTGCATTTTTGTCTTCTCCATGAAAATTGAATGATAGCATATTTGACTAACTCATTCTTTCATTGGAGTTTCTTAAATTGTTTTCGCTGCATCTGTTATAACAAAGATGGTTCTTGTAGATTCAAAGATGATGAGAATTGCAGTCATTTGATTGCGGAATCCTTAGATCCTGATGGTCAAGTTTCACGAGCACAAGTTATCAACAAGCTCAAGCAGCTAGGATTGAAAGTTGCATTGAAGAAAAGGAAGCGCTCTGTTGGTAGACCATTTTCTACTAATCCTGATCAACTTGGTGAGAATGGAGAGATAATTGAAAAGGAAAGCAATCTTCACAATTCAATTGATTTAGAAGGAAGTTTGCCAAGGCTGTAAGTATTTATGAAATGCTTTTGAATGCAATTGTTTTCTAGGGTCTTTTAGTGCAATGTTCAGTATTGTATTCAAAGCTGAAGCTTTGAGCTCTAAAGACTCGATTCTTATCTAAAGCATATCCTAGTGCATGATTTAAAATATGAAATGCTTGCAAAATAATTTCCTTTTTCTATCCAAGTTGTCTGATGTGTTGCCTTTCAACAGGAGCACTAGGAAAAGAGTGAGGGCCTTCAACAAAGATCAGGAGGAAATGATTAAAGCATTATTTGAGCAGTGAGTGGTGTTGGATGTTGTAGCCTAAGATTTAATCCGATCCATTAACCTGTGTTCATGGTTCATTCTTACATTATCTTCATCCACCTATTAGATGCAGTAGTAGCACTAGGAAATGATTACTGCTCTATGCTTTAGCATTTATTTTCTTCATGTTCCGACTTATAAAAGCCTTGATTGAAGTAGTGGGATCTTTCTTTGTGGAATGATATATTTAACCTGAGGACATTTTTTTATATACTTTCTACAGGTTCAAAGACCATCGAAGATGCAGCTATATGATTGCAAATGCACTGGGATCTGATAATTCATTCACAGCTGCCCAAGTGTCCAGAAAACTCAAGCAACTTGGTTTACGTGCTCCTCGGCAGAAGCAGTCTGAGACAGATATGCATCTCAGAGACGAGGAACTGAATGGCTTTTCTGTTGGAGGACAAGATTCTGATGATGAAACATTGTTATCGTTAAAAAATAGGTACTGCTTTTGTGCCCTTGGCTGTGGGAATTCCTTTTAATATTGTTTTTGTGACTTGTGCAAACCATGCTCCATACTTGGCATTTGTTCTACTCTAGCATTTGGCTGTGGATTGCTAAAGTTTGGAATCTTGAGAAATGTTGCTAGTTTGAAATTTTAGTTAAATGCCAAACTCAAAACCTATTATATGGTCTGATGTCTTTCTTTTTCACCAAACTGATCTGAGTTTTCCCCACCAAGATTAGCATTAAGGTTATGTAAACTGTGTTAAAGGCCACATGGTTCTTTCCTTTTCCCCATTGATTCAAGCATATCTTTTGCTTAATTATACGACCATGTTAATCATAGAAATAATGTTCTCTGATTACTTCAGATATCACCAATTCATCTAAGTTCATGTTTAATTTCCTGCTGCGTTAATTCCTTGGTATTGCATGGGACTAGTTTCTGATTTTATCCTTTTATGCACTGATAGCCTCTTTAGGCAACGTTGACTTGGTATGTTATTTGTGAGCACGTTTCTTATGCAATGTGAGAACAGATAAAAACCTTTAAGATAAGCAGCTGCAACTAGAAAAGTTTTTCTAAGCTGGTTGTAAAGTTTCTTGCCAACTGTTGGTAGATTTACTTGTAGCTCAAAGCTAACAGCGCTTAAAATTTATTTATTTTTAACTTGTAGGAGTAAAAACAAGGATGATGGTGGATTATTTGGTGATGAGTTGCCAAGCCAGGTCATTGAAGGAGCATCTAGTGATTCTGATGATGAACTCCTATGCTCTATTCTCAAGTAACTCTCTCTCTCTTCCTGTGAACAGAAATGCAGGATGAGTTGTATCCTTGAACTTGGCATATTGCTTATGATTTAACTTTGTTATCCAGTGTTTTAACTTGCGATTTATGTACTCTTTAGTTTATTTGTTATTTTTGTCTGGCACTATCAATTGGTCCAGTTCTAATATGACTTTCCGTTTGCTGATGTATTTTCAGCTGCCTGATAAAAAATCCTTCTGCTAAACAGTTCTTTGCTTTTAGTAAGAGATGCTATTAGAGTACTCTTTAATTAATGTAATCTCTTCAGTGAAAGTCATTAGAAAAAAGGAACAATTTTATTAAAAAAACCATTTGAATTGAAATTTCAAAAAACACATGCAAGATTCTCTTCTGCAAAGCTCCTTAAAAAAATTGAATTTGAACTTTCTTTCTAAGCATTGCTAAATTTTCTATTTACATGAAGTTCCATCAGAATTGATTTGTATTTATTCATAAACTGCTCACTCAATTTACTCATAAACTACATATTCTTTCTTAGGCCTAAAAACAATGCTGGTGATAGAATGATTGCTGGGAAACAGAATAACGAAGGAGAGATTTCTGACAATTCTGATAAAGAAATCTTGAGCTCTAAAATCAAGTGAGTCTCTCTGTGTTTCTCCATGAAAGGACAATCAGGGTGCTGCTACTGGGTGTTTAGATGAAGTTCTTATTTAGTAATGTTGCCTATGTTTTTTTCTATAATGTTGCTGTCTAGCTCTGTTGAAAAACACCTCAAGTGGCATGCTTTCGTCTCTTATTATGTGTTTTCTGGTTTTCTATATTACTAGCTTTATCTTTTTTGATTCAGTAAAACCAAGAAGCTCCTTTCGAAGGCAAAAGGTAAAGAGCTCAGAACTTCTTCCACTGAGAGTGAAATGCCTGATGAAGATGCCGGGAATGAATCTCTTAACGATCTAGAACGAAGGTATATATTTACTTGAATTAGGTTTAAAACCTGTCTTTTTCTAATGAGCAATGAACTGTTTAAATAACTGTGTGAGAATTGTATTTTGCTTGAACTAAGCATCTGTTGCTGAGACATGAGAGATCAACTGTTAGTGGTCAGTGGATTGTATATGAAGTATAAGTTGCCTGTTATTTTAATTCAGGGACAGAGGCAGCGAGTCTACTGGGCAGGATGTTGTAGGGATTGACGAGGATATTGTTCTTGACCATGTCAGCAAGGAAGGCGCTTCAGAAGCTGAAGCAACTAACAGCAGAAGTGGGAAATCAATAGGGGTTTCACCAGTCAATTATGTAGATGATATACCAGATCAACAAATGGATGATGCATTGGAAGATTTGGAGGATGCTGCAGCTTCTGATACAGTAATGACAAGTGCCAGACTTAAAAGGAAGTTGAGGATGGTAGTTGATCTCGAGGATGATGATGATGATTAAGATGAAAGCATAGAGGTCTGTCTTCTATAACCTTGTGATTATATTGCATGCAAGATTGTTCATATCTGTGCTGGGAAAAGGTAAACTCTGAACGGGTAGCAGCCACCGTCTATTGTCGCCGCCCTCTTTTTTTGGCAATATAGTCTTGTCTTGCTTGTGTTTTGTATAGAAAGAGAGTACCCTGGTAGCAATACCGCCGGAATTGTTTTTTTTTGTTTTTTTTTTTTTATCAAAAACCATGTCAGGCAGTTAACATGTCAGCTCTGCAGTCTGCACTTTGTGAAGCTGCCGTTGCCCCAAGTAGATGGTCTCTCTCTAGATGCTGAGGCCACCAAGAAAGCCCCTGACATGGTCCAAGAACCCTCTATTCAGGTTCTCGAGTCATTAGATCCAGTTTGGATCTTCTACGATTTTGCTCATTATTGGATTGGGCCAATTGCCTCTCAATTTCTAATCATTATTAGCGTAGCATTCCCTGGCCCGTCATCACTCTTGATCGATGGTGGGGCTCATCGCGAAAAACTTGAAGATTTCGCGAAACTGAACTCATTGCCAATCAATCCAATGATATCGGAAAAAAAGTGTTCTGAATATTCAATGTATTTTAAAATATTTTAATATGGAAAGTAAATAAAAAAAAGTAAATACTCTGCTAGCCCTACTGCTGTCGATTAAATTGGAGCAAAAAAGGGGTACATAAACTGGAACAATAAATAAAGAATGCAATAATGCATGTAGAGTGGCTTTCAATACTCCTGGCAGGAGGAGATTGGCCACTTTAAAGAAAAAGCAATTTGACCATTTTCCTCGGCTCAAGAGTGAAAATATCTCGATCTAGAACAAACTAGAAAGCAGAGCCCAAGCCCCATAACTTCAAGGCTATTTCCATTATCAGAAATATTTTCTTTTATAGAAAATGAAAACAAATGTAAAAATAAATAGCACCGTGAGATGCATTACAACTGATGATTTTTGGAAGATAGGTGCTGTATCATAGAAAAAAATTTCTTTCAAAATTCCTTTTCCATTAAAAATATCAATAATTGAATTTTTTTTTAAATCCAGCAAGTTCTCTAACCTATTTATCAGCACCATCACATGGCACACACCTGCCCAAGAAATTAAAAGATATTTTTAAAAAATATTCCATACTCACTAAATATAGAAATTATCTGATATTTGTGAAAAAATAAGCAAATATGTGCTAAATAAATAAATAAACATAATCAATCCTCTCCTTTGGGCCAAAGGTCTAGGCTAGATTACAATTTATGGGCCTCCATTTGTATTATAGTTTGGGCTATCATTATCCAGGCTTATTTGGGTCTTTACTTTGCCTTTTGTTTATCCCTACCACAGCACCGCCTTCAGCCCTTGAACAAACATCATGTGTTTAAAAATAAATAAAAGAAAGAATCAAATTCTCATCAGATGACGAAAATTAAAAAAAAAAAAAAACCCCTAAAAAATCGAAAACCCTAAAATAAAAAAATTTCTCTCTACGATCTCCACATTTCAACTCTTTCTAATGGCAACCGCAGCAGAAAACGACGCCGGATTGAAGAAGCTCGAGTACCTCTCCCTCGTCTCCAAGGTCTGCAGCGAACTCGAAACTCACTTGGGGTTTGGAGATAAGATCTTAGCTGAGTTCATCACCGAGTTAGGTCGGAGTTGCGAAACAGTAGATGAGTTCGATGCGAAGCTGAAGGAAAATGGAGCTGAAATGCCTGATTACTTTGTTCGGACATTGCTGACGATTATTCACGCGATTTTGCCGCCGAAAGCGGAGAAGGAGGGGAAGAAAGATAAGGAGAATGATGGGTCAGGTAAAGATTCTAAATTTAAAGCTCTCTCGATTAAAGATAGTAGAGACAGAGTGAAAGAAATTGATAGGGAATTGGAAATTGAAGCTGAAGAGAAAAGTAGAAGAGAGAATGAAGACATGCATAGAGAAAGAGATAACGATGGTAGACATAGAGAGAGAGATAGGAGAGAGAGAGATAGGGATAGAGAGAGGGATAGGGATCGAGATAGAGAGAGAGAAAGAGATATGTATGATAGAGATGATAGGAGGAGAGATAGAGGAAGAAGGAGAGATGGACATGATATAGAGGACGGTGAAGGCGAGAGGGAGAGAAGGAATGGGAGACATGGGTATGGTGGTGGTAATAGTAATGAGCCGGAATTGTATGGGGTTTATAAGGGGAGGGTGTCGAGGGTGATGGATACAGGTTGTTTTGTCCAGTTGAGTGATTTTAGGGGGAAGGAGGGTTTGGTTCATGTTTCGCAGATTGCAACTAGGAGAGTTGGGAATGCAAAGGACGTGGTTAAGAGGGACCAGGAAGTTTATGTTAAGGTGATTTCAGTCTCAGGGAACAAGCTGAGTCTTTCGATGAGGGATGTTGATCAGAATAGTGGGAAAGATTTGCTTCCATTGAAGAAGAGGGATGATGAGGAGGATGGTTTTAGGAGCAATGCTTTGGGTTTGTCTAAGGAGGTGCCGGTGATGAGGACAGGATTGTCAGGGATTAGGATTGTGGAGGAGGAGGATACTGGTCCGTCACGGAGACCTTTAAAGAGAATGAGCTCGCCAGAGAAGTGGGAAGCAAAACAGTTGATTGCTTCGGGGGTTTTGAGTGTGCAAGAGTACCCCATGTATGATGAGGAAATAGATGGGTTGATTTATCAAGAAGAGGGAGTTGAGGAAGAGCTTGAGATTGAGATGAATGAGGACGAGCCTGCATTTTTGCAAGGGCAGACTAGGTATTCTGTTGATATGTCACCAGTTAAGATTTTTAAGAATCCTGAAGGTTCATTGAGTCGTGCGGCTGCTCTTCAGTCTGCACTTATAAAGGAGAGAAGAGAAGTGAGGGAGCAGCAGCAGAGGACTATGCTTGATTCAATACCAAAGGATCTTAATCGTCCTTGGGAAGACCCAATGCCTGAGACTGGCGAGAGGCATCTTGCCCAGGAGCTGCGTGGTGTTGGCTTATCTGCTTATGACATGCCTGAATGGAAGAAGGATGCATTTGGGAAAGCACTGACATTTGGGCAGCGATCCAAGTTATCTATCCAGGAACAGAGGCAGAGCTTGCCAATTTACAAATTGAAAAAAGAGTTAATTCAGGCTGTCCATGACAATCAGGTTCTGGTGGTTATTGGTGAGACAGGTTCAGGTAAGACTACTCAGGTGACACAGTATCTTGCTGAGGCAGGTTATACCACTAGGGGTAAGATTGGATGTACTCAGCCTCGTAGGGTGGCTGCTATGTCTGTAGCCAAGAGGGTGGCTGAAGAGTTTGGCTGTCGTTTAGGTGAGGAAGTTGGCTATGCTATTCGTTTTGAGGATTGCACTGGACCAGATACTGTAATCAAGTATATGACAGATGGTATGTTGCTTAGGGAGATTCTGATTGATGAGAACCTTTCTCAGTACTCGGTGATAATGCTAGATGAAGCTCATGAGAGGACCATTCACACTGATGTCCTTTTCGGGTTGCTCAAGAAACTTGTGAGGAGAAGACCTGATCTTCGCTTGATTGTCACATCAGCCACACTGGACGCAGAGAAATTTTCAGGGTATTTCTTCAACTGTAACATATTCACGATTCCTGGGAGAACATTTCCCGTGGAGATATTGTACACCAAACAGCCAGAAAGTGACTACTTAGATGCATCTCTGATTACTGTCTTGCAAATCCACTTGACTGAACCTGAAGGTGACATACTTCTATTCTTGACAGGCCAGGAGGAGATTGATTTTGCATGTCAATCTCTTTATGAGAGGATGAAAGGATTAGGAAAAAATGTTCCTGAATTGATCATTCTGCCTGTTTATAGTGCTCTTCCTAGTGAAATGCAGTCAAGAATCTTTGATCCTGCCCCACCTGGAAAGAGGAAGGTGGTTGTGGCAACTAATATTGCTGAAGCCTCTTTGACAATTGATGGAATTTTTTATGTTATTGATCCTGGGTTTGCCAAGCAGAACGTTTATAATCCAAAGCAAGGGCTCGATTCTCTAGTTATAACACCAATTTCACAAGCATCTGCCAAGCAACGAGCTGGACGTGCTGGGCGTACTGGGCCTGGAAAATGTTATCGTCTCTACACAGAAAGTGCATACCGCAATGAGATGTCTCCCACCTCAATTCCAGAAATCCAAAGAATTAATCTTGGATTCACTACGCTTACAATGAAGGCTATGGGAATTAATGACCTATTGTCTTTTGATTTTATGGATCCACCTTCACCGCAGGCCCTGATTTCTGCCATGGAACAGCTATACAGCCTTGGAGCTCTGGATGAGGAAGGACTTCTGACCAAACTAGGGAGGAAAATGGCAGAATTTCCTCTGGATCCACCATTGTCTAAAATGTTGCTGGCTAGTGTAGACCTCGGGTGCAGTGATGAGATTTTGACTATGATTGCCATGATCCAAACTGGTAACATCTTTTACAGACCTAGAGAAAAACAAGCTCAGGCTGATCAGAAGAGGGCCAAGTTTTTCCAGCCTGAGGGAGACCATCTGACTTTGCTTGCTGTATACGAGGCTTGGAAAGCCAAGAACTTTTCAGGACCTTGGTGTTTTGAGAACTTTGTCCAATCTCGATCCTTGAGGAGAGCACAGGATGTCAGAAAACAGCTTCTAAGCATCATGGATAAGTAAGATCTGCAACTTCCTTTGTTTTAGCTAATGTCTTTTTCATGATATTTTATCATCCTTGCTCAATGTTTTCCTTATTGATGCTCATCATTAGTTTTCTGAGACTTGTGCATGATTAAGAACAATGATATTTGGCCTTGGCTAATATGCTTGTCGTTGAGCATTGTAGAGTGCTATTAATATCCTTATTATCGTGAATTATGAGATGCTACTAGTATGCATGTCACTGAGCATTTTGGCATGAAAAGCCTGTTCATTGCATATCTGCTGTTGTGTTTGTCCTGATATACATGACGTGTGCTGCCTCTTTCTTTTTTTAAAAAAAAAAAATGGTCAGGCTAGGATTGTATGCTTTGTATTATTATTATTATTTTTTGTTATTGTCATCGATTCAATTAGTATGCCTACACTTGTTCATGGGGGTGGCAGGGGGGACACTATTAACTATAACTGCCATTTGCTCAAGCCAAGTCAAGGCTCATTTAGTTGTAAACTTCTTGTGTTTTATACGCAATGCTTTTAATTACTCTCCTAACCTGTTGAGATACGGTGAATTTGTCATCCCTCTAACCTGTGCTGTCGGTTGTTTTTGGTAAATAACTTTGCACCCCAATGCTCTCTTTTAACCCCCGTCATTTTGTTTGCTAACTTTTCACTCGATGGGTGTTCTTATGAAAATTGTTGTTTCTTGATCCTACCATGCATTTAACTGCGACAGTTATTGGCTCTGGTTATTTTCCTACCTGACCCCCTTATGATACAATTATTCTTCCAGCAGTTTTATCTGATGGACATTGAAAATAAGGAAATGCTAATAGTAGATCTAGAAAACCCTCACTTACGTGTTTGTCTACATGATTCTAACTCAACACTGTTGCTGGATTTCAGGTATAAATTAGATGTTGTTAGTGCTGGGAAGAATTTTACCAAGATAAGGAAAGCGATTACAGCTGGATTCTTTTTCCATGCAGCTAGAAAGGACCCACAGGAGGGTTATCGGACTTTGGTTGAGAACCAGCCAGTTTATATCCACCCCAGCAGTGCTCTTTTCCAGAGACAACCAGACTGGGTCATCTACCATGAGCTGGTAATGACTACAAAAGAGTATATGCGTGAGGTCACGGTTATAGATCCCAAATGGCTTGTGGAGCTAGCTCCCAGGTTCTTTAAAGTATCAGATCCTACAAAAATGAGCAAGCGAAAACGTCAAGAACGCATCGAACCTCTCTATGATAGATACCACGAACCTAATTCATGGCGATTGAGTAAAAGGCGAGCATAATGTGTGAGTTATTTATATCAACTAGTTTTCAATCGTAATTCATTTTTTCTTGCTACCAACATGTAGTTGTACATACTCTGTCTTGAAACTTGATAGTGTTTTGAAGAGATCCGGAAAAGTTTATATCCCAGAAAATAACAAGTGAGGTCTTCTTGACATAGATATGGCTATCACTTGTGCAGCCATTAACAGTTATTTGGATCAATCTAAGATTGATTGTGGAAAGTAACTAGTTTATTAGGTAAAATCACTTGGATTCTTTTTTTTTTATTCCTTTTCGTCTCAAAGAAAGCTCCAGTCCGAGACCGGTTGAGGCTGAGGGAAAGGTACACATCCTAGTGCTGAGTCAAGAATTTGGTGTCTGGAGGGCATTATACCAATGGATAACCAATGAAAGATGTATCTGGCAAGTTGAAAGCACTGTTCTGAGTCCGAAGCCGTTCATATGAAGCAAAAAACTTAAACGTTTTCCTCACTAAATGTGCTGAAATCTTTATATATCTGCTTAAACGACACGGCTAGGCTAGTTTTTTGACCAAATAAAGGAATGTCTATCAAATAAAGGAATGGGAAAACGTGTGGGCTATTGATGACCTTGACTTGAAGCTCTTAATAATTTCCATTCAGGAAGACTTGGAAGTCTTTTCCTAGAAGTAAGGGGCACGCACAAGCAAGTGTCGAAAGAAATTTAGAGAAACAGTAAATGGTTTTTGCGTATGCATTGTACCAGTAGATTTTCTATATATGAGGTTCAGGCTTCAGACCATGCACACTAGACATTAGAATTATAGGCTTTTTAATGTATTTTTATACATAAAAAAGTTTTTAAATGTAAATTAAAAAAATTCATACAATGTCTTTGAGCAATGTATAATTATACAATGTCTTTTTAAAAAAATACTTTTACACCACAGAAACACATGGTTGAAAGAAAAGAATGAGAAAACGTGGGGGTTATTGATGACTTTGAGCAAGACTGAAGCCCGAAGTAATTTCCATTGATGAAGGCAAGCGCTTCACATGGAAGTGCTGATTTCTTAGATGTCCACGGAAATGACTTGAAAAGTATGGAGCATGCACAATTAGAGAATGTTTAGCGTATTTTTTGTTAGTAATATATTAAAATAATAGTTTTTATGTTTAAAAAAATTATTTTTGATATTTATATATCAAAATAATTTGAAAACATCAAGAAAAAATCAATTTAAAGCAAAAAAAACTATTTTTTAATAAAATACTTTTAAAATACAAAACAAATATATACAAATAAATATCTTTTAGGAAAACAATAAATGGTTTTTGCATACGAGGCTAAGGCTATAAACCACATAATAATATAAATAAGGAATCTAAATTATTGAAATTATTTTTTCCATGAAGCATCTTCTTAAATGCACTAATGACTTGAAAAGTCTTTGCATAAAGTATGGGGCACATATAATTAGAGGTTGTTTAATAGTACAGTAGAGATTAATTTTTAAAATATTTTTTCTTTATAAATGTATTAAAATATTAATTTTTATTTTTTTAAAATTATTTTTGATATT
>JAAWWB010001034.1:0-19070 GCA_018804465.1 Populus tomentosa | reverse complement strand
TGAATGAACAAGCTCCTGCGAGAATGTAGTGAAATCACAAGATATCATAGAAAGTGGCAATAATTGCCAAGGATGAGAAACCTAAATATCAAGGTCAAATGATCACAAGCAATTTTTCCAACTCATGAATTTGAAGATATGATGCTAGAGACTGTCAGGCCATTTTCCTTTCGCTTGCATAAATCTAAATATAATATTTCATAAACAAATACACATTGAGAAAAGTAACCAATATTTGATTAATTTGAATTTGATGAACCGCTATATACCATGCAAGAAGAACTAAACTGCAGAACTACCATTTGTTACCAAAAAGAGCTTCTGCTATGTATTTTGCTAACCAAAAATGACATTGTTTT
The DNA here is from genome assembly GCA_018804465.1 of Populus tomentosa. Taxonomy (NCBI): domain Eukaryota; kingdom Viridiplantae; phylum Streptophyta; class Magnoliopsida; order Malpighiales; family Salicaceae; genus Populus; species Populus tomentosa. The sequence goes on along the minus strand of JAAWWB010001034.1, from coordinate 18,711 downwards.
AATAATAATGTTGACCCAAAAGATAACATAACATTGAAGGCACTAGAAAAGGAGGAGGATGTAAAATAAAAACATGCCACTAGATTGGATGCTTCAGCAACCAGCCGACACCTTGCAAGCTCAAAGGGTTCTTACAGTCGGACAAGTTGAGGATCGATGCCATGAGACTAAAGCCAAGTCATGACAAAGGATTAGAAAACTAGGGTCTCTAGTCATTGGTCTTTCTAGTATTCACAACAGAAAATTGTTAAATCACCCAATGACAAAGCATGAGTTTTAAGTTTGAAATAGCATTCACAATCAACTATAAATGCAAAAGTGCAACGTACAAAAAGCATTTCAAGTGGCTACCTTCGCCTCAGTGAAATATCGGGTAACTCAAGCATTTGAGCACATTGCTCCCTTGCTCTGTTTCTATTTTCTATTTCAGCATTCTTTTGGAGAACGAGGAACCAGCGGATCAATGGAATTGCAAAGAAAGAACCAGCATATATCTGCAAGTTTTATCATTGGTAACTATTTAGACAAAAGCTGCTAGACGTAATCCATAATATTGAAGCACCAAGAACCTAATCTTTCTAACTTATATTGGATAGAGTAAATAAAGAACTTTAAAAAACTAGAATCATTATCATTAAGTATATTGAAAGTACCAAGAGCCTGATGTTTCCAGCTTATATCGGAATAGAGTTGACACTCAAAAAGATAGATCTAGAAATCATCAGGATGATAAAGCTTAGTTTTTGCAAGTCTTTGGAAAATAAGTTAGCAAGCAGACCAAAAAAAATACTTAAGCCCAGAACCATTGATGAGTTCTTATAATGGGATTGAGAGAATTTACAATACTGCATCTTTCTTTACCAATACTCTTCAATTATAGCCAACAAAATCCTTTTGTTTAGAGGTGTGCAAAAATAAAAGAGGACTGAATAGCACAGAATTATAGCTAAAAAATCAATCCATGAGAAAACAATCCATTAATACTTAGCGTGTATGATAAACTAAACATGCATTTCTTTTCATCTACCAGGCATGCTTTGTGACCCTAACTAGGTCTTAGGTTTATCAAGTTCTTGTAGCAGCTTCACAATGATGCTAGTCAGCATCACTATTATAGGTTTTGATTAAATATGTCAAAGAACCATCTCAACGTAAATTGTGAAATGATGTTTCATGAATAATTTTATTCTACTTTCTAACACACTGCCTTAAGTGAAAACTTTTGGGCTTGAAACTTGCATAAGCTAGTTAGAAGAGAGAGTGGGATGATGAGATTTGAATCATGACCATTTAGTTATCAAGACTCTGATGCCATGTTAAATAATCATCATAACCCAGAAGCTTAAGCTGTTAGGTAAGGTCCCAAAAATTTTATTGTTTTACTCTCTAACAATACATAATCTGTAATTGACTGCAATTTTTATATTTGCAAAGAAAATTAAAAAATACCTGAAGTAGAGGAAATATGCTAGAAACAAATTTAATGAATCCTCCATTTTGTGTAATGCCATGTCCCTTCAAATCAAGAGATAAGTGGAGACTTTAGAGAGATGAAACATAAATACACCAAGAAACATCAATTCTCAAGAAACCATACTGTAACATTGTTCCAAGAATGATCACTCCAAATAGATTAAGCCCGCCCAACCCAATGCCATTGCTCTCTCTGATGAACTTGTCTTACTGCAAAAGGAAACTTCCCAGATCAAGGAATTAATAACAGACCACATTTATGTGGCAAGAACTAGCAAAGGAGGAACCTGAATTGCCATGTTTTCTCTCTGAAAAACTTCCCCAACCCCTCCTACCCAATCTGCCCATCGTTTACCCACATATTCCTTCCTCCCACTCCTTTTAGAAGAAGCTGTACGCTGAAGTGAAGGGAATTGATACAGAATATTTCCCTACATGATGAGCAGTTTGGATAAAAGTGTAAGTGGAATCTTCTCACACTAGCACAACCAGATACAAAAATCCAACCCTTTATAACAAGACATTCTTCGAACATGGATGCCAATTATAATGCATACAGTAAAACAAGAACTTTCATTGTTGTCTTATTCATTGATATGCAAATATGAAGAGAAAAAAAATCAGCAATGAACTCTCCTGTTTCATTAATCATCACATTAGTTTTGATACCTCTTCATCAATTTCTGGCTTTCCATCAAACCTTAGAAGAACTGGTAAGATGTATGATTCATCCCTCTGAACACAAGAAGAAAAAAAGGTCATATAGCCAAACTGAAAACAGCAAATAACACGGATGCAGGGAGAAAGTAGAAACTAAAGTGGTACAGTCTTCAAAAGGTCAATTAAATGTGATCAATCAGAATTCTAAAAAATACTGACAAGAAGTTCTGAATGAAATCCAGATGATTTTTTTTAATGGGTTAGAGAGGGGGGGCTAAAAGCCCCAAACCCCGCCCTAAATGGCACCCCCCCCCCCCCCCCATCTCTTACTTTTAATCTCTTTTTCACAGTGATTCAACAACAAAATTGAATGGATGGTGATGATAATGGAAATCCCCCTAGGTTGATGAAGTGTAGGGATTTGAATTTGATTCAGCAGTTTTGGAGATTTACCATTTTTATGTATGACTGTAATTTTCACTTTTGGATTATATAAATTATTCTCAATATTTATTTTTTACCCAGTCTATTCCAAATAAGTTCTGTGCATCTGATTATGAAATAACAGACATAACCTATAAAATTTCTAAACAAGTAACATGAATCATTTGAAACCCAAAATCCAATTTCCTTGGCTAACTGATTGGTTTTGATTTATAATCAGGCATACACTTTCAAGCTGTGTACAATTTAAACTGTTGTTAGTTTCTTAATTTCTGTAGAGCACACATTCCAAATTTTGTTTTTTACACTGTTAAAAAGATATTTGGTTTTCATATTTTATTTGTTTAAATTTTCCCTTTTGAAAACGAAAAAATGACAAGGAAATGATGTGGTCGAAACAATTTCTTTAGATTAGACTTTAGTGAATAATTTATAAAAACAAGATATAAAAACTCTACATCCACATAAAAACAAGCAACTTGAGTGTTTTCAACTGTAAAGATTTAAATAGTACGAATGAAAAGCATTCCAATGGTTGAAAGATCTATTGGCTACAAGGAGCAGGATATATAAGCAGGAAAAAAAAAAAGATGTTACTTTCCATGAAACAAATATAAGATAATGAAACCAAGACTATGCATGCATGTTGAGGGAAACAGCTTGGAGTTGGGGAATACAAATGTAACCAGTATACAGGCTATTTTGGTTGTTTCCCTAACTTCTGAATAGGTAACGTGAAATTTCAAACTGATAATGGCCAATCTGGGTATGAATTGAGAGAAAGTAATCATTGTGAATTCAAGGGCAGAAATAACAAGTTCAACAAATAAAGATGACGAACTACATTATCAGGATGAGATTAATGGTAGATAAATAAAATATATGTATACATGTATATAGCATACCATATCCTCAGTAGTTTTCAAATCAGAAACGTGCTAGTTCTTCAGCAGCAACAACAACCACCATTAGAGGAAATATATTGTCCAATCTGTAAATATGTTCAGAACAAAACATATCCATAAATTCCCGCTTTTAATTTTATCTGTCCTTCTGAGAATAAACGCACTAGGACTGTTACTAGTTCAAAGACCAATAAGGAGAAGGATCCAACAACCAAAAAGAAAAAAAATGTCCAAAAAAGAAAAAGAAAAAAACACTTGCTACCATCAACCAGAGAAATTGCAAAGAAAGTAACTTCTCTCCAAAACTGTCCTTTTTAGAAGATGACACATAAAACAAAAACTTCTAATCCTCATCCATGTCAAACTTGTAGTCAAGTATTAGTGGAACCCTCAAATGTAAACCTTGGCCAGAAATTGATTGTGGGTTATGTAAGTCTGTACCTAGACCAAAATGAAACTTGCCAGGTCAATCATATGGATCTTATACTTGAAAAACCATGTGTGCCAAGATGTCATCAAGATCAAGACATTTGATTTAATTGATTCACACAACTAAATGAAATTTTTGGAGAAAAACAAAAGAACAGGATAGATGGTCAAATTAAAGGGTCTAAATATGTACCAAGCATATGAAAAGAATGTGAATCACAGACAACAGGCATGGAAGGCAGCCAGGCAATAAAAAAAAGCTAGAAATGATAAACGAGAAGTTAACAGAAATTTAAGTGAAAAAGTTCCACCAATGAGATGAAAAACAATATGTTGAAAGCAACGGACCACTGAACTCAGTACTGAAGTATTACCAACTTCCACCTCTTTTTCAATTCCTTGATTTGGATCACCATCACCAAATACGAACGAGAATACCTAAACGACAGTAATTCATGAAATTTGTTGTCTTTCCAGGAGGTGAAAGTACCAGAGAAGAAATTAGACATGAAGCAAGTTTTTCACTTACAGATTCGATGAAGTTCATTTTGTCACCACCATCTGTCTTAGTTGTTTCTCCTATAGTAATATGGATCCCAGTACCTAACAAGAAATAGGGGGGGAAAGATTCAGCTGAAGTGTCTTCTTTACATACATAAGAGCAAGAGCTATATACAGTTGCATTTGAATGATAGTGTAGAATTAGAAAATAAAAAAATAATCCAACTTTTAGCTAGCCAAACACATATTCTCTAATTTTGGATCGACCAAAATTACAATCTCCAAATAGATGCTTGTAAACTGTGATGCCAAACTTAACTGTGCAAGCTGATTCATGACGGACTCCCCATTCTATAATGCCATGACAAAACAAGTCAGATTTACACATCAATTCAGAGAACATACCAAAAATAGATCAGTAGGACTTAAGTAAAAACGTAAATCCTGTATCAAAGGATCTGCTGTCTTCTTCTTCTGTCCGTCTTCCAACGATCATTTTCATCACTGTAACCAATAATGCCAGTGTCACTGCCCTTTGCCATCAAAGAAAGCTACTAATAGATACTTGCTATGGAACAAAAATTGCAATTTCAAGTGTAAGAGTCAAAAAAATACCGACTACTTGAAAGAATAGCAATTATGTGTATAAACAATCACTATTGAAGCAATTAGAGCTGTCCCAAAAGATACCCTGATGAGATACTCAGCTGCAGCCTGTTATGGATACAAAGTAGCACAGGCCTAAGTACAGGTTATATGATTAGTAATCTTTCTTTTCCTAAATATCAATTCTGAACATGAAAGGGTTCCATACCTTTCCCTTCTCATATAAAGGTTCAAATTTTAGTCTTAATGACTTTGCAGCAAGCTTTGAGCGATAATCCTTTGGAAAAACATAAAGCACATCACCTTCATCCGAAACCTGTTGAGACCATCTTGAAAACAATTGCACTCACGAAATCAAGAACTTCAAAATTGATACACGTAAAAGTAACAACCAACTAACAAGCTTCTCTCAAATTCTAGATGCACCAAAAAAAATTGCAATAAGAAAAATCAATACTTTCAAACTGAGACCTCCTGCTTTTCTACTTCATTTCACAATCTTGAGCTTCACTCTAATACTGTTCGTTTTCTGTATAGTTTCCAAAGTGTCTAGTACAATCTGCTACAGAATCTAATCATCAACAAAGAAAGGCAACAGCTGCTTACCCGGTACATCAATTACGTCATTCTACACTAAAACTACATAAACCCACCAGACAATCAACCACCCCTGTAGTTCTACAACTATTAAGCCTATCCAATACCATTTGCATATAAGCACATGCTTCATATGTACACATATGAAATGTACATCTTCTACCTACTAACCCCAACCCGGTCCCGAGAATCAATAGCTCGTTCTAGAAATAATCAAGCATTCAACAAATTCTTGCTTCAATTTTTCTTATTAACTTTTGACTCCACAAAAAATCATATCACTAAGAGTTGTTTAACTTCAATCCATATGTTACTTGGAAATTTTCTTCAATGTCGTTTGTCTAATCCAATGCCATCGCTTCTCTTTCACAAGTGGGTGATCACAACAGTTGCAACTTCAACTTGCTTGAAAAAGTTGCGACAAAGGTTACATTTTTTGCAACATTTTGGACCGGAATATCGCAAAGTTTCTTGAGCGAGAATTGTAAAAGCTCGCTTGCAAAAGAATCGCAATGCCATCGAAAACACGAGCAGTCAAAACCCTAACTAACTCTTAAAGCAAATGCCTTTCTCATTGCTTGAGAAAAAAGAAATAAAAGAGAATGTTTTTTTTGATACCTCTAAAAACCCATCAGTATCAGAAGCGAGAGCCTGAAGGGCCTTTTGAGCTTCATTCAACTTAAGCCCAGCTCTACTCGCAACATCACCAATAGTAACCCTACCACCACACGCATCAACAGCTTCCATGGCACGGTTTCTGACATCAGAAGGTAACTTATCAGTCTCCACAACACTTCCAGGCCTGATTCCCATGGTTTTTGTAACATCAGCGGTTGCTTTGACAGAAAAGCCAATGGGGGTCTTAGGGCTTGGAGATTTGAAGGAAAGTTTATGGAGTGTTTGAGTTTTGAGGAGCAAGGAATCAGGTGGTTTGAGACGGACAGGTGGTATTGAAGTGAAAATTGAAGGGGAATATGAAAGGGGGGTGGATATTGAAGCCATTTTTGTGCGGAAATGAGAGTGCCTCTTTTGGTGCTGTAAAGGGAAGGTGTTGGAGTGTGAGGCTGTGTGGTGCGCTGCGAGGGAGAGAGGAGACGATGATGTTGTTTTTTCCTTTTCTTTTCTTTTTTTTAATTGATCAGGATAAAGATATGGTCAAACCTCAAGTTAGTCCCCGAACTATAACTCCAATTTTAACCGAGTACTAAGAGAAATTTGGTCTCATGCAAGATTTAAAAAATAATAGTATTAATTCAATGATTTCAATCTCCAATTTTCCTAACAGTGCTTGGTCCGGCATTGTAATAGTAATTATTTTTTAAAATATTTTTTATTTAAAAATATATTAAAATATTATTTTTTAAAAAAATTAAAATTTATTTTGACACCTACTTATCAAAACAATATAAAAATAATAATTAATTTAAAAAATATATATTAAAATATATTAAAAATTATTTTTTTATCCTAATTTTTATTTATTTGACGAGACTAAAAACTTTCAATTAAAGCTATATTAAGACAATTTTCCACAGGTAGGTTTCTTACTTTCGATTTTGATCCATGAGTATTCATTAAACAAGAATAATCTCTTATCCCAATTGTCTCACACGCTAAGTTTTTCAGATAAATTATTTGCAATGTTTTTATGAAAAATATTAAAAGATTCCTACAAAGCAGTGTTGTTTAAGGGAGATGGAGAATCAAACATGAGATTCAATTGAATATTTTCTGAGCTTTTAATGATTGAATAGAGAAAAAAAAATGTTGCAGGGCTCATCCAAAAATACTTGTCTGGGTGGGATGGCTTAATTAAAATTTAGCCAAAATATTCTTATGAAGATATTTTTTATGTACGAAAAGTGAAGAATTAGATGCATTTAAATATATTTAATTTGTTTATCCAAGACCAAACCAAAAATCATATACCTGGGCTGGATTTAGGTAATTATGGACCTTAGAATTCAAGTTATTGAGCTTACAACTCTCTTTTAAGCTCAGTTACGCACACCCTAATTCAGCGGGCGATCAAAAGAAAAAAGCTTGGCCTCTTCTTGTCGCACAAACTGAGCTAAGGGAGTTCTGTCTTCGCAGTTTCTTTAGCAAAAACAACAATGGCTAGTAGCAGCAGCAGCCTGCATTCCTCTGCTTCATCCTCCCACAAGCTTCTTGCTTCAAGAAAGGTCTTTAGCTCTTCATTATTTAATGGTTTCAAAGGCACCGCAGATACAGATTCATTGCATCCTTCCCTTCTTCGCATGCCACCTCTAGTATGCTCTTCTTTTGTTTCCACTATTTTCTTACATCTCGTTATTCTGCTACGGTTATACTTTCGCTAAGATTTAGTCCTTTGTCACTAGTTCTAACTTGAAATTCCTGATCTTTTTGTTCTTGCAGGATCTTTTTCTTGCTTGTCTATAAAATGTGCTGTACGTTTTCGACCTTGCATCGATATACACAAGGTACTTGATTCAATATGTTGTTGATGCGGGTCCCCACCAGTTGTAATTCTCATCATGGTTCTAACAGCCATCTTCACAATTATTGGATTTTCTTATCTTTCTTTCTTTGTTTAATCCTGTAAGATTTACCAATTTGAATGCTTGTAGAAATTTTTTAAAGGTGAGTAAACTATGACAGATAAGTTTACGAGTGAGAGTGATTTGATTGCTGTTTAAGTACCCTTTTTGAATTTATACGTCAATTGTCCAATTGGTGATTTGGTTGCTTGTGTTTTAACAAATAGAACCAAGGAGCTGCATTTTAGCAACATTCAGTTTTTATTGGCTATTCTATTCTTGAAGTGAATTTTGAAATTGGGTTCGTAATCTCAATTGTCGCGCTACTTCTGTGTTAGGTTGTCCTCGAGTGAAAATGGGTTTAGGTTTGTGTTTAAATTATGATTTGTTTTTCAGGGTAAAGTGAAACAAATTGTTGGGTCTACCCTCCGGGATTTGAAGGAGGAGGATGGTTCAGCTCTTGTGACAAATTTTGAATCAGATAAGACTGCAGCAGAGTTTGCAAATATGTATAAAGAAGATGGGCTCATGGGTGGCCATGTGATCATGCTTGGAGCTGATGATTTAAGCAAAGCCACAGCCATTGAAGCCTTGCGTGCCTATCCTGGTAGGTCTATATGTTTTCTGTCTCTAGTGGATTGGATTTTTTCTGTACTGTTTGAGATGTTAGCTTTTGCCATTTCTGTGGTTCTTTCAGAAAATGATTCCAGCAAAATACAATTTTACCTACCCCCGCAAATAATTCATTGCAGTTGATGGTAGCCTATTGTTTGTGTAATTTCTTCTCTGTTTAAGGATACACCCTTACATAGAACAAAGATGATTTTATTTGGTCTATTCTGTTGTTTACTTGTATTTGTGTTGGCTGAAAAAAAAGAGCTCTGTTTGTCGAAGATATTCTGGATCTACTGGCGCAATTGAGGAAATTTGCAATTAAGGTGCTGTTTTATATGTAACATGTGAGAGTGATAATTTCCTCAAACACAGAAAAAAAAAAAAAAAAAAGATCATGTTATGATTTATACCGAGATTTTCAAATGCTGTCAACTGTATAATGAATATGATCTTTTACTTCTCTATAGTTGATGGGATGTTTAAAACTTACAGATTTTTCCTCTGCTGAACTTACTGCGAGGATTCAAAAAATCTAGGGGGCTTGCAAGTTGGAGGTGGTATCAATGTAAACAATGCTTTGAGCTACATAGAAGAAGGTGCCAGCCATGTTATTGTTACTTCAGTATGTTAAGAACTTTTTTTCTCTCTTTTTACCTTCAATTGCAACATGTTATGCTTTCTTTTTAAAAAAAAGTTTGCTCTGATAGTTCTATAGAGTTTTCAGTCTAATTCCTTTGTTTGCCATGCTTTATTTTCTCTGGCATATTTGTAGTTCCTGCTAGGACGCATATATTTATATTTAACAAAGGGTGAGAAGAAGAAAACAGTATAAAACAGCAATCTCAGCAGAATAAAGTCTAAAATATGGAATAAATTGAGCTGCAACGAGATAAAAGTTTAGGGTTCACCAAGAAACCTCAAAAATCTTAATAAATTGATGAATAACAAAGGATGTTTATTAAAATAACCCTAGCGACCCTATTTATACTAGTTAAAGCCCTAGTCTTAGTCACAATGTAAAACAACTTAACCTCCATGGAAATACTATAAAATGTGAAATGCTAATCACATGACTCATATAAATAATTAAATAACCCAATATCAGAAATAAAATAAAATAAAATCTATAGAAAGTCCCTGCATCAATAATGCTTTTTATTAGGAAGTGCTCCTAGGAGCGTGAAGTCCATGTGATAGTGGTAAATATTTTGTGTATTGTGTTTTAATGTGCTTGGAATGGAGTCACGTTAAGTACTCTTGAAGAAAGTATCCCTGGAAAACCTTATTTTCATTATCATCCTTTTGTTAATTTTCTTATTACATTTTTCTTTAAATAGCTTTTGTGTGTTTCTCTCACAGTATGTCTTTAACAATGGTCAAATGGACCTAGAAAGGCTGAAAGACCTTGTTCGTGTTGTTGGAAAGCAGAAGCTTGTTTTAGACCTTAGCTGCAGAAAAAAGGTAAGAGATCAATAATCACACATCTCTCTTTTGTTGTAAGCATTGACTATGACTTAGAGATATCCAATTCTAACTGGGAGTTGCGCGTGAAAGTCTGACATTTCTACAACTTAATTTTTAATTGCTGCTGGTATTTTATGTTTGACATAGTAGTACTGATGGCATGTCTCAAGTATTGTGGCCTAAACAATTTATCTTTGAAGACATCTAGTGCCATCTACATTCACAAATTAAAAGGTACTTTATTTTCAACTACTTCTTGTAATGACCTTCTATGTGCTGTTTCTGATGTGCAGGAAGGTAGATATGCAATTGTCACTGATAGATGGCAGAAGTTCAGTGATGTATATCTTGATGAGAAAGTATTAGAATTTCTTGGCAAACTATGCTGATGAGTTTTTGGTTCATGGTGTTGATGTTGAAGGCAAAAGGTAAGTTCTGAGTGTTTTCTCGTTGCCCTAAGTTCTCTACTTTCATTTCTCCTGTAAGTTTTATCATCTAGTTTCTGTTAGATATATAAATATTGGCAGATAATGATCATGACTCAATTAGGAGATACTTACTTATCATCAACCTTATCTTTTCTTCTCCCAAAACAACCTGTCACTGCATGGTTTCTGCTTACTGTTTTGTGCTTTCCATTGTGAGTAATATGATCGTTCCATTACATATCTCTGAATTCCATGCTATGAGTTCGTGTTGGAAGACTGGTCTCTGATTGATCTGCTGCTTCTTTCCTGCCTCTACTTTATTTAAAAACCCCTGGTTTTATTAACAAAAGGATCCTGCCTTGTGTTAGTAATCAATTCATGATTCGGTAATACATCAAAGCTACATATCATACAACACTTTGGAATTATTGATGTAATCAATAAAGCCTGGAGCAGATTTAATGTGTTCAGGAAGCAGGAAAGAAATGTGTTCAATCAGTTACTATATACCCTACAATAGCGATGCTTTTAATGTGGAATCTAAACCTCTTCTTCTGAAATTTCTTCAACTCTCTGGGGCTTTTTTCTTTTTCACTGGAGAACTAAACCATTTCAGAACATTGATGCTATTCTGCTCTCTAATTTTAGGCACAACATGATAGTATCTTCTATCCAGGATTTTCTAAAAAAAAAGTTAATCCTATAAAACTCCTTTTCATTATATTTACACCACATGCACCAAACTAACTACTTATTGCAGGTTGGGAATTGATGAAGAGCTCGTGGCATTGCTTGGCAGGCACTCACCAGTAAGTGACTTGGGAGTATCATTTTGTATACACGACTTTCTCTCTCGTGCTTGTGTCCAGTTACCTTCCTATGCTTTCACTTCACTACTGCTATTTTGTTATGAAATGCCCAAGGGCCAATGTCCTTGACATGATATGATTAATCCAGTTCATGCAAGAAAATGTTGCGTCCTTTTACATTGACATGTAGTAACCAAAAGAAACCATCTAATCCTGATTACAGGTTCTATGTGGATGAATGCTAGAAACCAGGAATGTAATGTGCATACCTAAGTTAAAATTGCCATCAATTGATGTCCTCTGTAGCTGTTGCTCAGGGGAGGCAAAGTGGTTGTGAACCATTGCTCAGCATTTTCTTATGGACATGAAACTGACCCTTCTTACTGAATCCACGATTAACAGCTTCTAACTGGAACACTGGCTTTTTGTAATGGAACAAGACACAGCAGATCACTAGGCATTTATATGTGCCTGTCTTTATGCACTGTTTTAATGTATGATTGCTAATGGTTTCTGTTTGGGTGTGTCAGATTCCTGTGACTTATGCTGGTGGTGTGACAGTAATGAATGATTTAGAGAGAATAAAGGTGGCAGGGGACAGGCGCGTGGACGTTACTGTGGGCAGTGCTCTTGATATATTTGGGGGTAACTTGCCATACAAAGATGTTGTCTCTTGGCATACGCGGCAGGAGACTTTGATGGTTTAGTTCCTTCTAATTGTTGTGTTTTGTATGATCCCACACTTAAAGTTCAAGTTTCATTTAGTTTTTGAAGTTTCTCAGATCTTTATAGGTTATGCATGTAGACAGCAAAGGATTCCTAGTTTGTTTTTTTGTTTTTTTCTGCATTTGTTTTGGCAACCTAATATGATCTGGGTTTAAGATGACTTTCGAAGTTGGGATTCTGATGTGGGTTGTAACAATCAAGAGAATAAAAGAAGATGAAACACCACAGCTAAAGAAAGGAGACAACAAAACAGAGAAGCTTAGCTCAACTCAACATATATAAACTAAGGAAAAGTGACTCTCAAAATAACTTGTAAAAAACAGGATTAAATTAAATATTAATAGAAGTTGTTTTCCAAAAGACTACTAGAAAGTTTTCAAGACAGCTACTTTTTAGGAAAACATGATGGAATACTATATGTTCCAGGTGGAAAAGAACTTATCTAGGAGTTAGGATTATGTTCACCATAATAGGCTCATAAATCTCGAATATTGAAAGTAGAATGAGCCTAGATATTGAAGGAAGCTTAATTTTTGTAGACATTGTCATTAATCTTCTCTGATATTTGGCATAGACTGAATTTCTTTTCCCTGAGCTTGTTGTGAGAACCAACATGAAGCCTTTCCTTCTCAAATAAACCCAAACAAGATCTCCTTTATTAAAAAGCTTGATGCGTCAATGGACATTTGTAGCCTCTTGGTATTTGAACCTTCTAACGTCTTCTTGAATTTGTACCGAAGTAGACTTAGCTTTCCTTTTTTGACATCGGAGAACTTTGAACAACTGCTAGATCTAGTTAATGCCTCGACACCATCCCAGAAATGGTTTGAAATGGACTCATCCTAGTAGAACGATTCACAATTGAATTATAAGCAAATTGAGCTTGAGTAAGCACAAAATCCTATTGTTTAGGCCTTTTAGAAGCAAAACTTTGACTTAAGTTCCTAGAATTTGATTCTTCACTTCAGTTTATCCATCAATTTAAAAATATAAATATTGTTATAAATCAAACCAATCACAATTCATTTCTACAAGGTCTCCAAAAATGAATCAGAAAATTAGTGTCATAATCACAAGTAAAAGACTTTGGAAAGCCATGAAATTTCACTACTTCACCGAACTAGAGGTTAGAAACATAGGAAGCATCTATAGTCTTTTCACAAGTAATGAAATGTTTCATTTTAGAATAATTTCAGAATTTCAAATGAGTATAAGCACCGGTATTTTGAGCTTGACCCTTGCCAGTTTGGCAAACCATGCACTTCTTCATAAAACAAGTGACATCATGATAGATAGCTTGCTAAAAATACAGATCTTTAACAAGAAGCACAGACTTGTCCGGTCCAAAATGTTCACTTAAACCTCTTAACTAAAAAGAACATTTTGGAAGGCACAAGCAAGATTCCTTAAATAAAAAGTCATTTTGAAGCATATACCCTTCACAATTACCTTCCTTGCAAGTCTCCACACATCAAAAAAAAATCTCTATGATCCTTGGTGCAAGTCTAGATGGAATCAAAGCCTTCATGTTGAACACTCAGAGGGTGTTTGGGAGTGTGATAACGGTTGCTTTTCAAATAGCTTTTCGTGCCGAAAAGCATGCCAATAATATTTTTTATTTTTTAAAAATTATTTTTGATATCAGTACATCAAAACGATCCAAAAAGTACAAACCACACTCAATTTTAGCGAAAAAAATAAAAAAAAAAATTGAAATTTTTCGAAAAGCAGGTTTGACCGCAATGCCAAACGGGCACTCAATGTGTTTAAAAGTGTAACAGCCCAGTAATTTCTTAACATTATAAACTTCTTTGAGCCTTGGACTTAGAAAAATATGGTAATTTTTTTTTATTTGATTGAGTTTCCCTTAAATATTACTACCATGTTATCGACAACATATCAACACAGTGATGTGTCCATCATAATTATAATATGCCCAACTATCTTGGATTTTATCCGATCCCAACAATAACAACATTAGATTACGTCTAGTCTCACAATTCTAGCATTTTGTATTCGTTTGAATGCATACACAATACATAATTAAATTTTTTAAGCAATACAATCCAATTCATGAAAAACACAAAAGGGCAAAGTCATGATATATTATAGCCTAGTAAATAAACTCTATAACAATATTATAGATATAATAAATTTTAAATTTCTTTGTTTATAAAAAAAATCATTTACAGCCCTTATGTCTTAAATGTCTTGACCACGGTATGATAATTAAGTTTCCTGTGAGGAATTGATGTATATATGACTCTTCATTTTTCAACTCAATAAATCATTAAAATCACATTATTTGTAAATAATACAAATTATCAACCATCTCCTTAAATTACTCGTTTTAATTAATGGTGTTTTCATGTATTGTCATAAACTTTCCACGTCAATCCATGCTTACATTTTATTTCCTTTACTGCTTATTTAAAGTCTTATTGGACTAGTTAAGTAATATCCTACTTCACAAGATAACTACACAACTTACTCAAAAGTAACATTAATTTTCTTTGAATTATCCAATAATTCAATTCTTTAACTTCCTTTTATTCTAATTAATACCCTTAGCTTACAATCACCTTTCATATTTTACTAATCCTTTAAATATTAACGAACTTATTGCCACTAAACACCACATATCTAATGCATAGATAATTTCAACCCTAGGTAAATCACTTACCATGGATTTAAAATGTCACAGCAAGTTCTTCCTCGTGCATTCAACATTGAACCGAAACTCTCCTCGCTCTTTACGCTGGATAATTATTTGATAGTCATTTGCCATACGCAACTCCATCAATGTTAATAAAACTTTCCTTTCATATAAGTAGTCATGCAATCCTTTGTTATTACACAATTTTATCATTTAAAATATTTTCTATGATATTTTACACATACATAATATTATAATTCTCAAAGTGTAACAATTACATCTTATAAGATAATTTTAAAATACAATGCACATACACGCTTAGAATCTTTAGATATAAGTACCTAATGGGCTTTTATTTTTTCACTATTATGTTGTTGACCAAGTCAACCACCCTTTCTTTGTTTTGTTTTCATATAGTATAATTCTTTATCTCCATCCTTCATGGGATTAGATTTTCATTAATTTAATCTCATTAATTCAATAATCAATACCATAGATGTAAATTTACTATCTTTATTTAACAACGTTGTTATACTTAGCAAACATTTAATACCACAAATACAATTCCTTCACAATATGATACAACCATGTCATTACTTAAAAATTTTATAATATTTTAAACATACAAAAATTACAATTTCACATCACTTCAATACACTCAATCAAAATAATTCAAGTACATATTACTCACTTATATAAGTTTTAGAGAAACAATATATTTATCCTAGTATAGCTTACTCATCATTTATGATCTTACTATCTAAGCAATTTTTTCAACACTTCTACAACACAGTTTCACATGACATTAAGCAGATTCTCTAATCTAAACCTTCATTTTAATACTACTACTAAAAATCTCAGTCACTAGTACCTCGCACTGACACCTCTAGTATCCCACAGATATTAGTAAAATCTACAATCATGATCATCAGTGCATCAAATTGAAGCCTCTAGTATCTCATGGATACTAGTCAAATCATCAATCTTGATCATCAGTGCAATCATTAGTGCATCATACTAACGTTAAGTTTTGTATAAAAAGATGTTTTTTATATTGGATAAAAAAATATTGACAAAAAGTCTTTAAAATACATGAAAGTTTTTAATTGAAAATTTTGAAAGTAAAATTGATATAAGAAATTGTTTAGAAATACACTGAAACTAAATATATAATTAGATTGTATTTTTAAATTTTAAGGTTTGTCCATAAAAGAAATTCACAAGAAGGCATACCTTCCTTGAGATGTACTGATACGCTAGTTTAATTAATTATTTAGATTTCTTTATACATTTTAATATAAAAAGTAACTAGATATCTGTTGTATTTTGTCCAAATCCGTATAGTACTTGGCTTTTCTACAACCTAAATATTTTCTGCTTAGAAAAAAGTTTTTTTTTAACTATCCTTTCCTATTTACATAAACTATTACAAACCTTAAAAATAAATAAATTCTAAGCAATTATTATAGAGATCAATTACTACATAGATTAATTAGAAAGGCTACAAGTTCTTGATTTTATTAGCTATATGACTCAAGTTTAAATGTGGGTCAAAAAACTTTTTAAAAAGGGTTTTTAAGGGGTTGCTTGCTATTTAATGCTTTAAAAAAACATTAGCAGGCAACACATTGCCTATAGATCGTTAGAAAATTAGATTGGTCTTTTTCAAAAAAAAATTGTTTTCAACTATATTCTAACTCAAAAGGATAATATATTAAAAAAAAAAAAAACAACATAAACACCTTATAAACACACATGCATAGCCTCAAACAGCTCAAAAATTGACTTTAAATTCACAATCAATCCAAAACCAAAAACAAAATTACATGTTCAAATATATCATTTCAGACAAGTTTAAGAGAAGAAAAAACCTTGTATAAACTTTTTTTCATCTAAAGAAACTTATTGATACCAAAATCACATGTTTCATGGCTGAAATCAATTTTAACCAAGACTATCTCTCTTTACCACTAGAATTCAACAAATTTCTCTCCTCTCTAAACCCAAGAACCAAAATATAAAAATAAAGTTTTGGATCAAAATTGAATGTCATAATTTGTTAGGACTGAAAGTTTATAACTTGAAAAGTTGGAGGCCCAAACTATATATTTAGTCTCACATTTAGAAAAACCATCTCTTTTTGTCATGTTTTTAATCTTAATCCTTTATTTTTAAATCTTGGCCTTTTTTAATCAATGTATTTTAATTTACCATTAATTCAGATATATAACGGTGTAGTAAAAAAATTACAAAAAAAAAAAAGACAATCGGAAATCCCCTTAACGAGAAATTAATAACCTGTCTTTTAGAATATTTCATAATGTATTATAGAATTAACATGGAGACGTCGATTGGACCAATGAAGAGTCTGTACAGGGAGTGAAGCCCAAAAAAGGCACAAGAGCAAAGCTGACCTCTACAGAGCCATGGCTAATCTTTTTTCTGACCTTCAAGATTTGCAAAGGGTTTTAACTGACTCCACCATCCATCCTTTGTCACGAAGCAAGATCCTGTAATTTGTTGAAGCTCTTGGTAACGATGGTTTTTCCTCTCTATCTCTCTCTCTCTCTCTCTTTTATTAACCTCTGTGGATGATGACAACATTCAAAATATGCCCAGGTTATTCGAGGGCAGCAATATATAAGCTAATCTGTCTTTCCCGGTGACCAAAGGAAAGTCTAAGGACCGGTGGTAAACATCCGTCACAAGCAACGATTGGACTTGTAAAATTTTCCGATCCTTCACTGAATAGCATCAAAGTTCTGTCATCTAACAATTATGTTGCTTTGATTTGGATTTTCCACTAATATTACATTCCATTAAGTTGCTTTCATCATTCTTCCAAAATAAAAAAAAATAAAAAAAAATTGCTTCCATCATGATATACATTTACATGTACATATATATAAAGTTGTTTTTATCGTTATCATACAACGGAAAACTATTCAGTACATCGGAATTGCACTCCTATCTATCTCTGATAAAAACATGAAAATCCTATATTTTTTTTAATAGAATAATGAAATACAATTACTATATATATCCTTAATTAACAAAGAAACAAAGCGAAATCAGGGATATGTATATATATATAATCCAAACCCCCATTAATTTTGTCGAGTAGCAATATAGTTAGCAAAATGGTATAACGGGGCAGCCTTGACATGATCGAAGAAAGCAAGACCTTGATTGGCTTCATCAACCAATTGGGCAGCAAATTTCTTGGCCTCGTCGATGCCCATCAGCTTGGGGTAGGTCGCCTTGTCACTCTCCAGATCCTTTCCGGCTGTCTTCCCCATTCCTCCTCCTCCGAGGACTTGGTCACATCCAGTATATCATCCACAACCTGAAACAGCAACCCGATAGACCTAGCATATTTCCTAAGTCTTTCGACACTTGTAGCACTGCACCTCCCATTATCGCCCCACAAACAACCGCCGCCTCTAAGAGCTTTTGCTGTTTTATGGACATGAATATACTCCCACGTGCTCAAACTCACTTCTTTACCTTCACTCTCAATGTCCACAATCTGACCTGCCACAAGACCTTTTGATCCAACTGTTGATCCAAGCTCAGCAATGGCTTGGACCACACGGTCCGATGAAACATTCTTGGTGTTCCTAGCTACGTGCTCAAAGGCAAGTGAGAGGAGTGCATCGCCAGCAAGAACTGCAGTATCTTCGCCGAATATTTTATGACTTGTGGGCTTCCCTCGTCGGAGATCATCGTTGTCCATACAGGGAAGATCATCATGGATTAATGACATGGTGTGGATCATCTCCAGTGCACAAGCCGCTGCATTGCTACCCCTCATCTCCTCCCACTAATTCACACGAGCAATGCATAAAACTGGACGAACACGCTTTCCACCCGCGAGCA
>JAAWWB010001117.1:0-55307 GCA_018804465.1 Populus tomentosa | reverse complement strand
AACGTTTGACTGGATGAGTTTCGCGGCATTCCGACTTCGATGCCCCGGTTGCCGAAATTCAGTTGCCTTTGAATTTCGGGTGATCCCTCTTGAGCATGTATGCTTCTTCTACTTGTTCTACATCACACTTCCTTCCGCAAAGGGCGTAACGCTTTGACTGGATGAGTTTCGCGGCATTCCGACTTCGATGCCCCGGTTGCCGAAATTCAGTTGCCTTTGAATTTCGGGTGATCCCTCTTGAGCATGTATGCTTCTGCTACTTGTTCTACACCACACTTCCTTCCGCAAAGGGCGTAACGCTTTGACTGGATGAGTTTCGCGGCATTCCGACTTCGATGCCCCGGTTGCCGAAATTCAGTTGCCTTTGAATTTCGGGTGATCCCTCTTGAGCATGTATGCTTCTGCTACTTGTTCTACACCACACTTCCTTCCGCAAAGGGCGTAACGCTTTGACTGGATGAGTTTCGCGGCATTCCGACTTCGATGCCCCGGTTGCCGAAATTCAGTTGCCTTTGAATTTCGGGTGATCCCTCTTGAGCATGTATGCTTCTGCTACTTGTTCTACACCACACTTCCTTCCGCAAAGGGCGTAACGCTTTGACTGGATGAGTTTCGCGGCATTCCGACTTCGATGCCCCGGTTGCCGAAATTCAGTTGCCTTTGAATTTCGGGTGATCCCTCTTGAGCATGTATGCTTCTGCTACTTGTTCTACACCACACTTCCTTCCGCAAAGGGCGTAACGCTTTGACTGGATGAGTTTCGCGGCATTCCGACTTCGATGCCCCGGTTGCCGAAATTCAGTTGCCTTTGAATTTCGGGTGATCCCTCTTGAGCATGTATGCTTCTGCTACTTGTTCTACACCACACTTCCTTCCGCAAAGGGCGTAACGCTTTGACTGGATGAGTTTCGCGGCATTCCGACTTCGATGCCCCGGTTGCCGAAATTCAGTTGCCTTTGAATTTCGGGTGATCCCTCTTGAGCATGTATGCTTCTGCTACTTGTTCTACACCACACTTCCTTCCGCAAAGGGCGTAACGCTTTGACTGGATGAGTTTCGCGGCATTCCGACTTCGATGCCCCGGTTGCCGAAATTCAGTTGCCTTTGAATTTCGGGTGATCCCTCTTGAGCATGTATGCTTCTGCTACTTGTTCTACACCACACTTCCTTCCGCAAAGGGCGTAACGCTTTGACTGGATGAGTTTCGCGGCATTCCGACTTCGATGCCCCGGTTGCCGAAATTCAGTTGCCTTTGAATTTCGGGTGATCCCTCTTGAGCATGTATGCTTCTGCTACTTGTTCTACACCACACTTCCTTCCGCAAAGGGCGTAACGCTTTGACTGGATGAGTTTCGCGGCATTCCGACTTCGATGCCCCGGTTGCCGAAATTCAGTTGCCTTTGAATTTCGGGTGATCCCTCTTGAGCATGTATGCTTCTGCTACTTGTTCTACACCACACTTCCTTCCGCAAAGGGCGTAACGCTTTGACTGGATGAGTTTCGCGGCATTCCGACTTCGATGCCCCGGTTGCCGAAATTCAGTTGCCTTTGAATTTCGGGTGATCCCTCTTGAGCATGTATGCTTCTGCTACTTGTTCTACACCACACTTCCTTCCGCAAAGGGCGTAACGCTTTGACTGGATGAGTTTCGCGGCATTCCGACTTCGATGCCCCGGTTGCCGAAATTCAGTTGCCTTTGAATTTCGGGTGATCCCTCTTGAGCATGTATGCTTCTGCTACTTGTTCTACACCACACTTCCTTCCGCAAAGGGCGTAACGCTTTGACTGGATGAGTTTCGCGGCATTCCGACTTCGATGCCCCGGTTGCCGAAATTCAGTTGCCTTTGAATTTCGGGTGATCCCTCTTGAGCATGTATGCTTCTGCTACTTGTTCTACACCACACTTCCTTCCGCAAAGGGCGTAACGCTTTGACTGGATGAGTTTCGCGGCATTCCGACTTCGATGCCCCGGTTGCCGAAATTCAGTTGCCTTTGAATTTCGGGTGATCCCTCTTGAGCATGTATGCTTCTGCTACTTGTTCTACACCACACTTCCTTCCGCAAAGGGCGTAACGCTTTGACTGGATGAGTTTCGCGGCATTCCGACTTCGATGCCCCGGTTGCCGAAATTCAGTTGCCTTTGAATTTCGGGTGATCCCTCTTGAGCATGTATGCTTCTGCTACTTGTTCTACACCACACTTCCTTCCGCAAAGGGCGTAACGCTTTGACTGGATGAGTTTCGCGGCATTCCGACTTCGATGCCCCGGTTGCCGAAATTCAGTTGCCTTTGAATTTCGGGTGATCCCTCTTGAGCATGTATGCTTCTGCTACTTGTTCTACACCACACTTCCTTCCGCAAAGGGCGTAACGCTTTGACTGGATGAGTTTCGCGGCATTCCGACTTCGATGCCCCGGTTGCCGAAATTCAGTTGCCTTTGAATTTCGGGTGATCCCTCTTGAGCATGTATGCTTCTGCTACTTGTTCTACACCACACTTCCTTCCGCAAAGGGCGTAACGCTTTGACTGGATGAGTTTCGCGGCATTCCGACTTCGATGCCCCGGTTGCCGAAATTCAGTTGCCTTTGAATTTCGGGTGATCCCTCTTGAGCATGTATGCTTCTGCTACTTGTTCTACACCACACTTCCTTCCGCAAAGGGCGTAACGCTTTGACTGGATGAGTTTCGCGGCATTCCGACTTCGATGCCCCGGTTGCCGAAATTCAGTTGCCTTTGAATTTCGGGTGATCCCTCTTGAGCATGTATGCTTCTGCTACTTGTTCTACACCACACTTCCTTCCGCAAAGGGCGTAACGCTTTGACTGGATGAGTTTCGCGGCATTCCGACTTCGATGCCCCGGTTGCCGAAATTCAGTTGCCTTTGAATTTCGGGTGATCCCTCTTGAGCATGTATGCTTCTGCTACTTGTTCTACACCACACTTCCTTCCGCAAAGGGCGTAACGCTTTGACTGGATGAGTTTCGCGGCATTCCGACTTCGATGCCCCGGTTGCCGAAATTCAGTTGCCTTTGAATTTCGGGTGATCCCTCTTGAGCATGTATGCTTCTGCTACTTGTTCTACACCACACTTCCTTCCGCAAAGGGCGTAACGCTTTGACTGGATGAGTTTCGCGGCATTCCGACTTCGATGCCCCGGTTGCCGAAATTCAGTTGCCTTTGAATTTCGGGTGATCCCTCTTGAGCATGTATGCTTCTGCTACTTGTTCTACACCACACTTCCTTCCGCAAAGGGCGTAACGCTTTGACTGGATGAGTTTCGCGGCATTCCGACTTCGATGCCCCGGTTGCCGAAATTCAGTTGCCTTTGAATTTCGGGTGATCCCTCTTGAGCATGTATGCTTCTGCTACTTGTTCTACACCACACTTCCTTCCGCAAAGGGCGTAACGCTTTGACTGGATGAGTTTCGCGGCATTCCGACTTCGATGCCCCGGTTGCCGAAATTCAGTTGCCTTTGAATTTCGGGTGATCCCTCTTGAGCATGTATGCTTCTGCTACTTGTTCTACACCACACTTCCTTCCGCAAAGGGCGTAACGCTTTGACTGGATGAGTTTCGCGGCATTCCGACTTCGATGCCCCGGTTGCCGAAATTCAGTTGCCTTTGAATTTCGGGTGATCCCTCTTGAGCATGTATGCTTCTGCTACTTGTTCTACACCACACTTCCTTCCGCAAAGGGCGTAACGCTTTGACTGGATGAGTTTCGCGGCATTCCGACTTCGATGCCCCGGTTGCCGAAATTCAGTTGCCTTTGAATTTCGGGTGATCCCTCTTGAGCATGTATGCTTCTGCTACTTGTTCTACACCACACTTCCTTCCGCAAAGGGCGTAACGCTTTGACTGGATGAGTTTCGCGGCATTCCGACTTCGATGCCCCGGTTGCCGAAATTCAGTTGCCTTTGAATTTCGGGTGATCCCTCTTGAGCATGTATGCTTCTGCTACTTGTTCTACACCACACTTCCTTCCGCAAAGGGCGTAACGCTTTGACTGGATGAGTTTCGCGGCATTCCGACTTCGATGCCCCGGTTGCCGAAATTCAGTTGCCTTTGAATTTCGGGTGATCCCTCTTGAGCATGTATGCTTCTGCTACTTGTTCTACACCACACTTCCTTCCGCAAAGGGCGTAACGCTTTGACTGGATGAGTTTCGCGGCATTCCGACTTCGATGCCCCGGTTGCCGAAATTCAGTTGCCTTTGAATTTCGGGTGATCCCTCTTGAGCATGTATGCTTCTGCTACTTGTTCTACACCACACTTCCTTCCGCAAAGGGCGTAACGCTTTGACTGGATGAGTTTCGCGGCATTCCGACTTCGATGCCCCGGTTGCCGAAATTCAGTTGCCTTTGAATTTCGGGTGATCCCTCTTGAGCATGTATGCTTCTGCTACTTGTTCTACACCACACTTCCTTCCGCAAAGGGCGTAACGCTTTGACTGGATGAGTTTCGCGGCATTCCGACTTCGATGCCCCGGTTGCCGAAATTCAGTTGCCTTTGAATTTCGGGTGATCCCTCTTGAGCATGTATGCTTCTGCTACTTGTTCTACACCACACTTCCTTCCGCAAAGGGCGTAACGCTTTGACTGGATGAGTTTCGCGGCATTCCGACTTCGATGCCCCGGTTGCCGAAATTCAGTTGCCTTTGAATTTCGGGTGATCCCTCTTGAGCATGTATGCTTCTGCTACTTGTTCTACACCACACTTCCTTCCGCAAAGGGCGTAACGCTTTGACTGGATGAGTTTCGCGGCATTCCGACTTCGATGCCCCGGTTGCCGAAATTCAGTTGCCTTTGAATTTCGGGTGATCCCTCTTGAGCATGTATGCTTCTGCTACTTGTTCTACACCACACTTCCTTCCGCAAAGGGCGTAACGCTTTGACTGGATGAGTTTCGCGGCATTCCGACTTCGATGCCCCGGTTGCCGAAATTCAGTTGCCTTTGAATTTCGGGTGATCCCTCTTGAGCATGTATGCTTCTGCTACTTGTTCTACACCACACTTCCTTCCGCAAAGGGCGTAACGCTTTGACTGGATGAGTTTCGCGGCATTCCGACTTCGATGCCCCGGTTGCCGAAATTCAGTTGCCTTTGAATTTCGGGTGATCCCTCTTGAGCATGTATGCTTCTGCTACTTGTTCTACACCACACTTCCTTCCGCAAAGGGCGTAACGCTTTGACTGGATGAGTTTCGCGGCATTCCGACTTCGATGCCCCGGTTGCCGAAATTCAGTTGCCTTTGAATTTCGGGTGATCCCTCTTGAGCATGTATGCTTCTGCTACTTGTTCTACACCACACTTCCTTCCGCAAAGGGCGTAACGCTTTGACTGGATGAGTTTCGCGGCATTCCGACTTCGATGCCCCGGTTGCCGAAATTCAGTTGCCTTTGAATTTCGGGTGATCCCTCTTGAGCATGTATGCTTCTGCTACTTGTTCTACACCACACTTCCTTCCGCAAAGGGCGTAACGCTTTGACTGGATGAGTTTCGCGGCATTCCGACTTCGATGCCCCGGTTGCCGAAATTCAGTTGCCTTTGAATTTCGGGTGATCCCTCTTGAGCATGTATGCTTCTGCTACTTGTTCTACACCACACTTCCTTCCGCAAAGGGCGTAACGCTTTGACTGGATGAGTTTCGCGGCATTCCGACTTCGATGCCCCGGTTGCCGAAATTCAGTTGCCTTTGAATTTCGGGTGATCCCTCTTGAGCATGTATGCTTCTGCTACTTGTTCTACACCACACTTCCTTCCGCAAAGGGCGTAACGCTTTGACTGGATGAGTTTCGCGGCATTCCGACTTCGATGCCCCGGTTGCCGAAATTCAGTTGCCTTTGAATTTCGGGTGATCCCTCTTGAGCATGTATGCTTCTGCTACTTGTTCTACACCACACTTCCTTCCGCAAAGGGCGTAACGCTTTGACTGGATGAGTTTCGCGGCATTCCGACTTCGATGCCCCGGTTGCCGAAATTCAGTTGCCTTTGAATTTCGGGTGATCCCTCTTGAGCATGTATGCTTCTGCTACTTGTTCTACACCACACTTCCTTCCGCAAAGGGCGTAACGCTTTGACTGGATGAGTTTCGCGGCATTCCGACTTCGATGCCCCGGTTGCCGAAATTCAGTTGCCTTTGAATTTCGGGTGATCCCTCTTGAGCATGTATGCTTCTGCTACTTGTTCTACACCACACTTCCTTCCGCAAAGGGCGTAACGCTTTGACTGGATGAGTTTCGCGGCATTCCGACTTCGATGCCCCGGTTGCCGAAATTCAGTTGCCTTTGAATTTCGGGTGATCCCTCTTGAGCATGTATGCTTCTGCTACTTGTTCTACACCACACTTCCTTCCGCAAAGGGCGTAACGCTTTGACTGGATGAGTTTCGCGGCATTCCGACTTCGATGCCCCGGTTGCCGAAATTCAGTTGCCTTTGAATTTCGGGTGATCCCTCTTGAGCATGTATGCTTCTGCTACTTGTTCTACACCACACTTCCTTCCGCAAAGGGCGTAACGCTTTGACTGGATGAGTTTCGCGGCATTCCGACTTCGATGCCCCGGTTGCCGAAATTCAGTTGCCTTTGAATTTCGGGTGATCCCTCTTGAGCATGTATGCTTCTGCTACTTGTTCTACACCACACTTCCTTCCGCAAAGGGCGTAACGCTTTGACTGGATGAGTTTCGCGGCATTCCGACTTCGATGCCCCGGTTGCCGAAATTCAGTTGCCTTTGAATTTCGGGTGATCCCTCTTGAGCATGTATGCTTCTGCTACTTGTTCTACACCACACTTCCTTCCGCAAAGGGCGTAACGCTTTGACTGGATGAGTTTCGCGGCATTCCGACTTCGATGCCCCGGTTGCCGAAATTCAGTTGCCTTTGAATTTCGGGTGATCCCTCTTGAGCATGTATGCTTCTGCTACTTGTTCTACACCACACTTCCTTCCGCAAAGGGCGTAACGCTTTGACTGGATGAGTTTCGCGGCATTCCGACTTCGATGCCCCGGTTGCCGAAATTCAGTTGCCTTTGAATTTCGGGTGATCCCTCTTGAGCATGTATGCTTCTGCTACTTGTTCTACACCACACTTCCTTCCGCAAAGGGCGTAACGCTTTGACTGGATGAGTTTCGCGGCATTCCGACTTCGATGCCCCGGTTGCCGAAATTCAGTTGCCTTTGAATTTCGGGTGATCCCTCTTGAGCATGTATGCTTCTGCTACTTGTTCTACACCACACTTCCTTCCGCAAAGGGCGTAACGCTTTGACTGGATGAGTTTCGCGGCATTCCGACTTCGATGCCCCGGTTGCCGAAATTCAGTTGCCTTTGAATTTCGGGTGATCCCTCTTGAGCATGTATGCTTCTGCTACTTGTTCTACACCACACTTCCTTCCGCAAAGGGCGTAACGCTTTGACTGGATGAGTTTCGCGGCATTCCGACTTCGATGCCCCGGTTGCCGAAATTCAGTTGCCTTTGAATTTCGGGTGATCCCTCTTGAGCATGTATGCTTCTGCTACTTGTTCTACACCACACTTCCTTCCGCAAAGGGCGTAACGCTTTGACTGGATGAGTTTCGCGGCATTCCGACTTCGATGCCCCGGTTGCCGAAATTCAGTTGCCTTTGAATTTCGGGTGATCCCTCTTGAGCATGTATGCTTCTGCTACTTGTTCTACACCACACTTCCTTCCGCAAAGGGCGTAACGCTTTGACTGGATGAGTTTCGCGGCATTCCGACTTCGATGCCCCGGTTGCCGAAATTCAGTTGCCTTTGAATTTCGGGTGATCCCTCTTGAGCATGTATGCTTCTGCTACTTGTTCTACACCACACTTCCTTCCGCAAAGGGCGTAACGCTTTGACTGGATGAGTTTCGCGGCATTCCGACTTCGATGCCCCGGTTGCCGAAATTCAGTTGCCTTTGAATTTCGGGTGATCCCTCTTGAGCATGTATGCTTCTGCTACTTGTTCTACACCACACTTCCTTCCGCAAAGGGCGTAACGCTTTGACTGGATGAGTTTCGCGGCATTCCGACTTCGATGCCCCGGTTGCCGAAATTCAGTTGCCTTTGAATTTCGGGTGATCCCTCTTGAGCATGTATGCTTCTGCTACTTGTTCTACACCACACTTCCTTCCGCAAAGGGCGTAACGCTTTGACTGGATGAGTTTCGCGGCATTCCGACTTCGATGCCCCGGTTGCCGAAATTCAGTTGCCTTTGAATTTCGGGTGATCCCTCTTGAGCATGTATGCTTCTGCTACTTGTTCTACACCACACTTCCTTCCGCAAAGGGCGTAACGCTTTGACTGGATGAGTTTCGCGGCATTCCGACTTCGATGCCCCGGTTGCCGAAATTCAGTTGCCTTTGAATTTCGGGTGATCCCTCTTGAGCATGTATGCTTCTGCTACTTGTTCTACACCACACTTCCTTCCGCAAAGGGCGTAACGCTTTGACTGGATGAGTTTCGCGGCATTCCGACTTCGATGCCCCGGTTGCCGAAATTCAGTTGCCTTTGAATTTCGGGTGATCCCTCTTGAGCATGTATGCTTCTGCTACTTGTTCTACACCACACTTCCTTCCGCAAAGGGCGTAACGCTTTGACTGGATGAGTTTCGCGGCATTCCGACTTCGATGCCCCGGTTGCCGAAATTCAGTTGCCTTTGAATTTCGGGTGATCCCTCTTGAGCATGTATGCTTCTGCTACTTGTTCTACACCACACTTCCTTCCGCAAAGGGCGTAACGCTTTGACTGGATGAGTTTCGCGGCATTCCGACTTCGATGCCCCGGTTGCCGAAATTCAGTTGCCTTTGAATTTCGGGTGATCCCTCTTGAGCATGTATGCTTCTGCTACTTGTTCTACACCACACTTCCTTCCGCAAAGGGCGTAACGCTTTGACTGGATGAGTTTCGCGGCATTCCGACTTCGATGCCCCGGTTGCCGAAATTCAGTTGCCTTTGAATTTCGGGTGATCCCTCTTGAGCATGTATGCTTCTGCTACTTGTTCTACACCACACTTCCTTCCGCAAAGGGCGTAACGCTTTGACTGGATGAGTTTCGCGGCATTCCGACTTCGATGCCCCGGTTGCCGAAATTCAGTTGCCTTTGAATTTCGGGTGATCCCTCTTGAGCATGTATGCTTCTGCTACTTGTTCTACACCACACTTCCTTCCGCAAAGGGCGTAACGCTTTGACTGGATGAGTTTCGCGGCATTCCGACTTCGATGCCCCGGTTGCCGAAATTCAGTTGCCTTTGAATTTCGGGTGATCCCTCTTGAGCATGTATGCTTCTGCTACTTGTTCTACACCACACTTCCTTCCGCAAAGGGCGTAACGCTTTGACTGGATGAGTTTCGCGGCATTCCGACTTCGATGCCCCGGTTGCCGAAATTCAGTTGCCTTTGAATTTCGGGTGATCCCTCTTGAGCATGTATGCTTCTGCTACTTGTTCTACACCACACTTCCTTCCGCAAAGGGCGTAACGCTTTGACTGGATGAGTTTCGCGGCATTCCGACTTCGATGCCCCGGTTGCCGAAATTCAGTTGCCTTTGAATTTCGGGTGATCCCTCTTGAGCATGTATGCTTCTGCTACTTGTTCTACACCACACTTCCTTCCGCAAAGGGCGTAACGCTTTGACTGGATGAGTTTCGCGGCATTCCGACTTCGATGCCCCGGTTGCCGAAATTCAGTTGCCTTTGAATTTCGGGTGATCCCTCTTGAGCATGTATGCTTCTGCTACTTGTTCTACACCACACTTCCTTCCGCAAAGGGCGTAACGCTTTGACTGGATGAGTTTCGCGGCATTCCGACTTCGATGCCCCGGTTGCCGAAATTCAGTTGCCTTTGAATTTCGGGTGATCCCTCTTGAGCATGTATGCTTCTGCTACTTGTTCTACACCACACTTCCTTCCGCAAAGGGCGTAACGCTTTGACTGGATGAGTTTCGCGGCATTCCGACTTCGATGCCCCGGTTGCCGAAATTCAGTTGCCTTTGAATTTCGGGTGATCCCTCTTGAGCATGTATGCTTCTGCTACTTGTTCTACACCACACTTCCTTCCGCAAAGGGCGTAACGCTTTGACTGGATGAGTTTCGCGGCATTCCGACTTCGATGCCCCGGTTGCCGAAATTCAGTTGCCTTTGAATTTCGGGTGATCCCTCTTGAGCATGTATGCTTCTGCTACTTGTTCTACACCACACTTCCTTCCGCAAAGGGCGTAACGCTTTGACTGGATGAGTTTCGCGGCATTCCGAC
Organism: Populus tomentosa; assembly: GCA_018804465.1. Taxonomy (NCBI): domain Eukaryota; kingdom Viridiplantae; phylum Streptophyta; class Magnoliopsida; order Malpighiales; family Salicaceae; genus Populus; species Populus tomentosa. The sequence continues at coordinate 45,060 of JAAWWB010001117.1, read as the reverse complement.
TTCGATGCCCCGGTTGCCGAAATTCAGTTGCCTTTGAATTTCGGGTGATCCCTCTTGAGCATGTATGCTTCTGCTACTTGTTCTACACCACACTTCCTTCCGCAAAGGGCGTAACGCTTTGACTGGATGAGTTTCGCGGCATTCCGACTTCGATGCCCCGGTTGCCGAAATTCAGTTGCCTTTGAATTTCGGGTGATCCCTCTTGAGCATGTATGCTTCTGCTACTTGTTCTACACCACACTTCCTTCCGCAAAGGGCGTAACGCTTTGACTGGATGAGTTTCGCGGCATTCCGACTTCGATGCCCCGGTTGCCGAAATTCAGTTGCCTTTGAATTTCGGGTGATCCCTCTTGAGCATGTATGCTTCTGCTACTTGTTCTACACCACACTTCCTTCCGCAAAGGGCGTAACGCTTTGACTGGATGAGTTTCGCGGCATTCCGACTTCGATGCCCCGGTTGCCGAAATTCAGTTGCCTTTGAATTTCGGGTGATCCCTCTTGAGCATGTATGCTTCTGCTACTTGTTCTACACCACACTTCCTTCCGCAAAGGGCGTAACGCTTTGACTGGATGAGTTTCGCGGCATTCCGACTTCGATGCCCCGGTTGCCGAAATTCAGTTGCCTTTGAATTTCGGGTGATCCCTCTTGAGCATGTATGCTTCTGCTACTTGTTCTACACCACACTTCCTTCCGCAAAGGGCGTAACGCTTTGACTGGATGAGTTTCGCGGCATTCCGACTTCGATGCCCCGGTTGCCGAAATTCAGTTGCCTTTGAATTTCGGGTGATCCCTCTTGAGCATGTATGCTTCTGCTACTTGTTCTACACCACACTTCCTTCCGCAAAGGGCGTAACGCTTTGACTGGATGAGTTTCGCGGCATTCCGACTTCGATGCCCCGGTTGCCGAAATTCAGTTGCCTTTGAATTTCGGGTGATCCCTCTTGAGCATGTATGCTTCTGCTACTTGTTCTACACCACACTTCCTTCCGCAAAGGGCGTAACGCTTTGACTGGATGAGTTTCGCGGCATTCCGACTTCGATGCCCCGGTTGCCGAAATTCAGTTGCCTTTGAATTTCGGGTGATCCCTCTTGAGCATGTATGCTTCTGCTACTTGTTCTACACCACACTTCCTTCCGCAAAGGGCGTAACGCTTTGACTGGATGAGTTTCGCGGCATTCCGACTTCGATGCCCCGGTTGCCGAAATTCAGTTGCCTTTGAATTTCGGGTGATCCCTCTTGAGCATGTATGCTTCTGCTACTTGTTCTACACCACACTTCCTTCCGCAAAGGGCGTAACGCTTTGACTGGATGAGTTTCGCGGCATTCCGACTTCGATGCCCCGGTTGCCGAAATTCAGTTGCCTTTGAATTTCGGGTGATCCCTCTTGAGCATGTATGCTTCTGCTACTTGTTCTACACCACACTTCCTTCCGCAAAGGGCGTAACGCTTTGACTGGATGAGTTTCGCGGCATTCCGACTTCGATGCCCCGGTTGCCGAAATTCAGTTGCCTTTGAATTTCGGGTGATCCCTCTTGAGCATGTATGCTTCTGCTACTTGTTCTACACCACACTTCCTTCCGCAAAGGGCGTAACGCTTTGACTGGATGAGTTTCGCGGCATTCCGACTTCGATGCCCCGGTTGCCGAAATTCAGTTGCCTTTGAATTTCGGGTGATCCCTCTTGAGCATGTATGCTTCTGCTACTTGTTCTACACCACACTTCCTTCCGCAAAGGGCGTAACGCTTTGACTGGATGAGTTTCGCGGCATTCCGACTTCGATGCCCCGGTTGCCGAAATTCAGTTGCCTTTGAATTTCGGGTGATCCCTCTTGAGCATGTATGCTTCTGCTACTTGTTCTACACCACACTTCCTTCCGCAAAGGGCGTAACGCTTTGACTGGATGAGTTTCGCGGCATTCCGACTTCGATGCCCCGGTTGCCGAAATTCAGTTGCCTTTGAATTTCGGGTGATCCCTCTTGAGCATGTATGCTTCTGCTACTTGTTCTACACCACACTTCCTTCCGCAAAGGGCGTAACGCTTTGACTGGATGAGTTTCGCGGCATTCCGACTTCGATGCCCCGGTTGCCGAAATTCAGTTGCCTTTGAATTTCGGGTGATCCCTCTTGAGCATGTATGCTTCTGCTACTTGTTCTACACCACACTTCCTTCCGCAAAGGGCGTAACGCTTTGACTGGATGAGTTTCGCGGCATTCCGACTTCGATGCCCCGGTTGCCGAAATTCAGTTGCCTTTGAATTTCGGGTGATCCCTCTTGAGCATGTATGCTTCTGCTACTTGTTCTACACCACACTTCCTTCCGCAAAGGGCGTAACGCTTTGACTGGATGAGTTTCGCGGCATTCCGACTTCGATGCCCCGGTTGCCGAAATTCAGTTGCCTTTGAATTTCGGGTGATCCCTCTTGAGCATGTATGCTTCTGCTACTTGTTCTACACCACACTTCCTTCCGCAAAGGGCGTAACGCTTTGACTGGATGAGTTTCGCGGCATTCCGACTTCGATGCCCCGGTTGCCGAAATTCAGTTGCCTTTGAATTTCGGGTGATCCCTCTTGAGCATGTATGCTTCTGCTACTTGTTCTACACCACACTTCCTTCCGCAAAGGGCGTAACGCTTTGACTGGATGAGTTTCGCGGCATTCCGACTTCGATGCCCCGGTTGCCGAAATTCAGTTGCCTTTGAATTTCGGGTGATCCCTCTTGAGCATGTATGCTTCTGCTACTTGTTCTACACCACACTTCCTTCCGCAAAGGGCGTAACGCTTTGACTGGATGAGTTTCGCGGCATTCCGACTTCGATGCCCCGGTTGCCGAAATTCAGTTGCCTTTGAATTTCGGGTGATCCCTCTTGAGCATGTATGCTTCTGCTACTTGTTCTACACCACACTTCCTTCCGCAAAGGGCGTAACGCTTTGACTGGATGAGTTTCGCGGCATTCCGACTTCGATGCCCCGGTTGCCGAAATTCAGTTGCCTTTGAATTTCGGGTGATCCCTCTTGAGCATGTATGCTTCTGCTACTTGTTCTACACCACACTTCCTTCCGCAAAGGGCGTAACGCTTTGACTGGATGAGTTTCGCGGCATTCCGACTTCGATGCCCCGGTTGCCGAAATTCAGTTGCCTTTGAATTTCGGGTGATCCCTCTTGAGCATGTATGCTTCTGCTACTTGTTCTACACCACACTTCCTTCCGCAAAGGGCGTAACGCTTTGACTGGATGAGTTTCGCGGCATTCCGACTTCGATGCCCCGGTTGCCGAAATTCAGTTGCCTTTGAATTTCGGGTGATCCCTCTTGAGCATGTATGCTTCTGCTACTTGTTCTACACCACACTTCCTTCCGCAAAGGGCGTAACGCTTTGACTGGATGAGTTTCGCGGCATTCCGACTTCGATGCCCCGGTTGCCGAAATTCAGTTGCCTTTGAATTTCGGGTGATCCCTCTTGAGCATGTATGCTTCTGCTACTTGTTCTACACCACACTTCCTTCCGCAAAGGGCGTAACGCTTTGACTGGATGAGTTTCGCGGCATTCCGACTTCGATGCCCCGGTTGCCGAAATTCAGTTGCCTTTGAATTTCGGGTGATCCCTCTTGAGCATGTATGCTTCTGCTACTTGTTCTACACCACACTTCCTTCCGCAAAGGGCGTAACGCTTTGACTGGATGAGTTTCGCGGCATTCCGACTTCGATGCCCCGGTTGCCGAAATTCAGTTGCCTTTGAATTTCGGGTGATCCCTCTTGAGCATGTATGCTTCTGCTACTTGTTCTACACCACACTTCCTTCCGCAAAGGGCGTAACGCTTTGACTGGATGAGTTTCGCGGCATTCCGACTTCGATGCCCCGGTTGCCGAAATTCAGTTGCCTTTGAATTTCGGGTGATCCCTCTTGAGCATGTATGCTTCTGCTACTTGTTCTACACCACACTTCCTTCCGCAAAGGGCGTAACGCTTTGACTGGATGAGTTTCGCGGCATTCCGACTTCGATGCCCCGGTTGCCGAAATTCAGTTGCCTTTGAATTTCGGGTGATCCCTCTTGAGCATGTATGCTTCTGCTACTTGTTCTACACCACACTTCCTTCCGCAAAGGGCGTAACGCTTTGACTGGATGAGTTTCGCGGCATTCCGACTTCGATGCCCCGGTTGCCGAAATTCAGTTGCCTTTGAATTTCGGGTGATCCCTCTTGAGCATGTATGCTTCTGCTACTTGTTCTACACCACACTTCCTTCCGCAAAGGGCGTAACGCTTTGACTGGATGAGTTTCGCGGCATTCCGACTTCGATGCCCCGGTTGCCGAAATTCAGTTGCCTTTGAATTTCGGGTGATCCCTCTTGAGCATGTATGCTTCTGCTACTTGTTCTACACCACACTTCCTTCCGCAAAGGGCGTAACGCTTTGACTGGATGAGTTTCGCGGCATTCCGACTTCGATGCCCCGGTTGCCGAAATTCAGTTGCCTTTGAATTTCGGGTGATCCCTCTTGAGCATGTATGCTTCTGCTACTTGTTCTACACCACACTTCCTTCCGCAAAGGGCGTAACGCTTTGACTGGATGAGTTTCGCGGCATTCCGACTTCGATGCCCCGGTTGCCGAAATTCAGTTGCCTTTGAATTTCGGGTGATCCCTCTTGAGCATGTATGCTTTTGCTACTTGTTCTACACCACACTTCCTTCCGCAAAGGGCGTAACGCTTTGACTGGATGAGTTTCGCGGCATTCCGACTTCGATGCCCCGGTTGCCGAAATTCAGTTGCCTTTGAATTTCGGGTGATCCCTCTTGAGCATGTATGCTTCTGCTACTTGTTCTACACCACACTTCCTTCCGCAAAGGGCGTAACGCTTTGACTGGATGAGTTTCGCGGCATTCCGACTTCGATGCCCCGGTTGCCGAAATTCAGTTGCCTTTGAATTTCGGGTGATCCCTCTTGAGCATGTATGCTTCTGCTACTTGTTCTACACCACACTTCCTTCCGCAAAGGGCGTAACGCTTTGACTGGATGAGTTTCGCGGCATTCCGACTTCGATGCCCCGGTTGCCGAAATTCAGTTGCCTTTGAATTTCGGGTGATCCCTCTTGAGCATGTATGCTTCTGCTACTTGTTCTACACCACACTTCCTTCCGCAAAGGGCGTAACGCTTTGACTGGATGAGTTTCGCGGCATTCCGACTTCGATGCCCCGGTTGCCGAAATTCAGTTGCCTTTGAATTTCGGGTGATCCCTCTTGAGCATGTATGCTTCTGCTACTTGTTCTACACCACACTTCCTTCCGCAAAGGGCGTAACGCTTTGACTGGATGAGTTTCGCGGCATTCCGACTTCGATGCCCCGGTTGCCGAAATTCAGTTGCCTTTGAATTTCGGGTGATCCCTCTTGAGCATGTATGCTTCTGCTACTTGTTCTACACCACACTTCCTTCCGCAAAGGGCGTAACGCTTTGACTGGATGAGTTTCGCGGCATTCCGACTTCGATGCCCCGGTTGCCGAAATTCAGTTGCCTTTGAATTTCGGGTGATCCCTCTTGAGCATGTATGCTTCTGCTACTTGTTCTACACCACACTTCCTTCCGCAAAGGGCGTAACGCTTTGACTGGATGAGTTTCGCGGCATTCCGACTTCGATGCCCCGGTTGCCGAAATTCAGTTGCCTTTGAATTTCGGGTGATCCCTCTTGAGCATGTATGCTTCTGCTACTTGTTCTACACCACACTTCCTTCCGCAAAGGGCGTAACGCTTTGACTGGATGAGTTTCGCGGCATTCCGACTTCGATGCCCCGGTTGCCGAAATTCAGTTGCCTTTGAATTTCGGGTGATCCCTCTTGAGCATGTATGCTTCTGCTACTTGTTCTACACCACACTTCCTTCCGCAAAGGGCGTAACGCTTTGACTGGATGAGTTTCGCGGCATTCCGACTTCGATGCCCCGGTTGCCGAAATTCAGTTGCCTTTGAATTTCGGGTGATCCCTCTTGAGCATGTATGCTTCTGCTACTTGTTCTACACCACACTTCCTTCCGCAAAGGGCGTAACGCTTTGACTGGATGAGTTTCGCGGCATTCCGACTTCGATGCCCCGGTTGCCGAAATTCAGTTGCCTTTGAATTTCGGGTGATCCCTCTTGAGCATGTATGCTTCTGCTACTTGTTCTACACCACACTTCCTTCCGCAAAGGGCGTAACGCTTTGACTGGATGAGTTTCGCGGCATTCCGACTTCGATGCCCCGGTTGCCGAAATTCAGTTGCCTTTGAATTTCGGGTGATCCCTCTTGAGCATGTATGCTTCTGCTACTTGTTCTACACCACACTTCCTTCCGCAAAGGGCGTAACGCTTTGACTGGATGAGTTTCGCGGCATTCCGACTTCGATGCCCCGGTTGCCGAAATTCAGTTGCCTTTGAATTTCGGGTGATCCCTCTTGAGCATGTATGCTTCTGCTACTTGTTCTACACCACACTTCCTTCCGCAAAGGGCGTAACGCTTTGACTGGATGAGTTTCGCGGCATTCCGACTTCGATGCCCCGGTTGCCGAAATTCAGTTGCCTTTGAATTTCGGGTGATCCCTCTTGAGCATGTATGCTTCTGCTACTTGTTCTACACCACACTTCCTTCCGCAAAGGGCGTAACGCTTTGACTGGATGAGTTTCGCGGCATTCCGACTTCGATGCCCCGGTTGCCGAAATTCAGTTGCCTTTGAATTTCGGGTGATCCCTCTTGAGCATGTATGCTTCTGCTACTTGTTCTACACCACACTTCCTTCCGCAAAGGGCGTAACGCTTTGACTGGATGAGTTTCGCGGCATTCCGACTTCGATGCCCCGGTTGCCGAAATTCAGTTGCCTTTGAATTTCGGGTGATCCCTCTTGAGCATGTATGCTTCTGCTACTTGTTCTACACCACACTTCCTTCCGCAAAGGGCGTAACGCTTTGACTGGATGAGTTTCGCGGCATTCCGACTTCGATGCCCCGGTTGCCGAAATTCAGTTGCCTTTGAATTTCGGGTGATCCCTCTTGAGCATGTATGCTTCTGCTACTTGTTCTACACCACACTTCCTTCCGCAAAGGGCGTAACGCTTTGACTGGATGAGTTTCGCGGCATTCCGACTTCGATGCCCCGGTTGCCGAAATTCAGTTGCCTTTGAATTTCGGGTGATCCCTCTTGAGCATGTATGCTTCTGCTACTTGTTCTACACCACACTTCCTTCCGCAAAGGGCGTAACGCTTTGACTGGATGAGTTTCGCGGCATTCCGACTTCGATGCCCCGGTTGCCGAAATTCAGTTGCCTTTGAATTTCGGGTGATCCCTCTTGAGCATGTATGCTTCTGCTACTTGTTCTACACCACACTTCCTTCCGCAAAGGGCGTAACGCTTTGACTGGATGAGTTTCGCGGCATTCCGACTTCGATGCCCCGGTTGCCGAAATTCAGTTGCCTTTGAATTTCGGGTGATCCCTCTTGAGCATGTATGCTTCTGCTACTTGTTCTACACCACACTTCCTTCCGCAAAGGGCGTAACGCTTTGACTGGATGAGTTTCGCGGCATTCCGACTTCGATGCCCCGGTTGCCGAAATTCAGTTGCCTTTGAATTTCGGGTGATCCCTCTTGAGCATGTATGCTTCTGCTACTTGTTCTACACCACACTTCCTTCCGCAAAGGGCGTAACGCTTTGACTGGATGAGTTTCGCGGCATTCCGACTTCGATGCCCCGGTTGCCGAAATTCAGTTGCCTTTGAATTTCGGGTGATCCCTCTTGAGCATGTATGCTTCTGCTACTTGTTCTACACCACACTTCCTTCCGCAAAGGGCGTAACGCTTTGACTGGATGAGTTTCGCGGCATTCCGACTTCGATGCCCCGGTTGCCGAAATTCAGTTGCCTTTGAATTTCGGGTGATCCCTCTTGAGCATGTATGCTTCTGCTACTTGTTCTACACCACACTTCCTTCCGCAAAGGGCGTAACGCTTTGACTGGATGAGTTTCGCGGCATTCCGACTTCGATGCCCCGGTTGCCGAAATTCAGTTGCCTTTGAATTTCGGGTGATCCCTCTTGAGCATGTATGCTTCTGCTACTTGTTCTACACCACACTTCCTTCCGCAAAGGGCGTAACGCTTTGACTGGATGAGTTTCGCGGCATTCCGACTTCGATGCCCCGGTTGCCGAAATTCAGTTGCCTTTGAATTTCGGGTGATCCCTCTTGAGCATGTATGCTTCTGCTACTTGTTCTACACCACACTTCCTTCCGCAAAGGGCGTAACGCTTTGACTGGATGAGTTTCGCGGCATTCCGACTTCGATGCCCCGGTTGCCGAAATTCAGTTGCCTTTGAATTTCGGGTGATCCCTCTTGAGCATGTATGCTTCTGCTACTTGTTCTACACCACACTTCCTTCCGCAAAGGGCGTAACGCTTTGACTGGATGAGTTTCGCGGCATTCCGACTTCGATGCCCCGGTTGCCGAAATTCAGTTGCCTTTGAATTTCGGGTGATCCCTCTTGAGCATGTATGCTTCTGCTACTTGTTCTACACCACACTTCCTTCCGCAAAGGGCGTAACGCTTTGACTGGATGAGTTTCGCGGCATTCCGACTTCGATGCCCCGGTTGCCGAAATTCAGTTGCCTTTGAATTTCGGGTGATCCCTCTTGAGCATGTATGCTTCTGCTACTTGTTCTACACCACACTTCCTTCCGCAAAGGGCGTAACGCTTTGACTGGATGAGTTTCGCGGCATTCCGACTTCGATGCCCCGGTTGCCGAAATTCAGTTGCCTTTGAATTTCGGGTGATCCCTCTTGAGCATGTATGCTTCTGCTACTTGTTCTACACCACACTTCCTTCCGCAAAGGGCGTAACGCTTTGACTGGATGAGTTTCGCGGCATTCCGACTTCGATGCCCCGGTTGCCGAAATTCAGTTGCCTTTGAATTTCGGGTGATCCCTCTTGAGCATGTATGCTTCTGCTACTTGTTCTACACCACACTTCCTTCCGCAAAGGGCGTAACGCTTTGACTGGATGAGTTTCGCGGCATTCCGACTTCGATGCCCCGGTTGCCGAAATTCAGTTGCCTTTGAATTTCGGGTGATCCCTCTTGAGCATGTATGCTTCTGCTACTTGTTCTACACCACACTTCCTTCCGCAAAGGGCGTAACGCTTTGACTGGATGAGTTTCGCGGCATTCCGACTTCGATGCCCCGGTTGCCGAAATTCAGTTGCCTTTGAATTTCTGGTGATCCCTCTTGAGCATGTATGCTTCTGCTACTTGTTCTACACCACACTTCCTTCCGCAAAGGGCGTAACGCTTTGACTGGATGAGTTTCGCGGCATTCCGACTTCGATGCCCCGGTTGCCGAAATTCAGTTGCCTTTGAATTTCGGGTGATCCCTCTTGAGCATGTATGCTTCTGCTACTTGTTCTACACCACACTTCCTTCCGCAAAGGGCGTAACGCTTTGACTGGATGAGTTTCGCGGCATTCCGACTTCGATGCCCCGGTTGCCGAAATTCAGTTGCCTTTGAATTTCGGGTGATCCCTCTTGAGCATGTATGCTTCTGCTACTTGTTCTACATCACACTTCCTTCCTCAAACAGCGAAAACGCTTTGAATCGGTGAGTTTCGCGGCATTCCGACTTCGATGCCCCGGTTGCCGAAATTCAGTTGCTTTTGAATTTCTGGTGATCCCTTTTGAGCATGTATGCTTCTGCTACTTGTTCCACACCACACTTCCTTCTGCAAAGGGCGTAACGCTTTGACTGGATGAGTTTCGCGGCTTTCCAACTTCGATGCCCCGGTTGCCGAAATTCAGTTGCCTTTGAATTTCGGGTGATCCCTCTTGAGCATGTATGCTTCTGCTACTTTTTCTACATCACACTGTGATCCCTCTTGAGCATGTATGCTTCTGCTACTTGTTCCACACCACACTTCCTTCCGTAAAGGGCGTAACGCTTTGACTGGATGAGTTTCGCGGCATTCCGACTTTGATGCCCCGGTTGCCGAAATTCAGTTGCCTTTGAATTTCGGGTGATCCCTCTTGAGCATGTATGCTTCTGCTACTTGTTCTACACCACACTTCCTTCCGCAAAGGGCGTAACGCTTTGACTGGATGAGTTTCGCGGCATTCCGACTTCGATGCCCCGGTTGCCGAAGTTCAGTTGCCTTTGAATTTCGGGTGATCCCTCTTGAGCATGTATGCTTCTGCTACTTGTTCTACACCACACTTCCTTCCGCAAAGGGCGTAACGCTTTGACTGTATGAGTTTCGCGGCATTCCGACTTCGATGCCCCGGTTGCCGAAATTCAGTTGCCTTTGAATTTCGGGTGATCCCTCTTGAGCATGTATGCTTCTGCTACTTGTTCTACACCACACTTCCTTCTGCAAATGGCCAAACGCTTTGACAGGATGAATATCGCGGCATTCTGACTTCGATGCCCCGGTTGCCGAAATTCAGTTGCCTTTAAATTTCGGGTGATCCCTCTTGAGCATGTATGCTTCTGCTACTTGTTGTACATCACACTTCGTTCCGCAAACAGCGAAACGCTTTGAAGCGGTGAGTTTCGCGGCATTCCGACTTGGATTCCCCGGTTGCCGAAATTCAGTTGCCTTTGAATTTCGGGTGATCCCTCTTGAGCATGTATGCTTCTGCTACTTGTTCTACACCACACTTCCTTCCGCAAAGGGCGTAACGCTTTGACTGGATGAGTTTCGCGGCATTCCGACTTCGATGCCCCGGTTGCCGAAATTCAGTTGCCTTTGAATTTCGGGTGATCCCTCTTGAGCATGTATGCTTCTGCTACTTGTTCTACACCACACTTCCTTCCGCAAAGGGCGTAACGCTTTGACTGGATGAGTTTCGCGGCATTCCGACTTCGATGCCCCGGTTGCCGAAATTCAGTTGCCTTTGAATTTCGGGTGATCCCTCTTGAGCATGTATGCTTCTGCTACTTGTTCTACACCACACTTCCTTCCGCAAAGGGCGTAACGCTTTGACTGGATGAGTTTCGCGGCATTCCGACTTCGATGCCCCGGTTGCCGAAATTCAGTTGCCTTTGAATTTCGGGTGATCCCTCTTTAGCATGTATGCTTCTGCTACTGGTTCTATATCACAGTTCCTTTCGCAAAGGGCGTAACACTTTGACTGGATGAGTTTCGCGGCATTCCGACTTCGATGCCCGGTTGCCGAAATTCAGTTGCCTTTGAATTTCGGGTGATCCCTCTTGAGCATGTATGCTTCTGCTACTTGTTCTACACCACACTTCCTTCCGCAAAGGGCGTAACGCTTTGACAGGATGAGTGTCGCGGCATTCCGACTTCGATGCCCCGGTTGCCGAAATTCAGTTGCCTTTGAATTTCGGGTGATCCCTCTTGAGCATGTATGCTTCTACTACTTTTTCTACATCACACTGTGATCCCTCTTGAGCATGTATGCTTCTGCTACTTGTTCGACACCACACTTCCTTCCGCAAAGGGCGTTACGCTTTGACTGGATGAGTTTCGCAGCTTTCCAACTTCGATGCCCCGGTTGCCGAAATTCAGTTGCCTTTGAATTTCGGGTGATCCCCCTTGAGCATGTATGCTTCTACTACTTTTTCTACATCACACTGTGATCCCTCTTGAGCATGTATGCTTCTGCTACTTGTTCGACACCACACTTCCTTCCACAAAGGGCGTTACGCTTTGACTGGATGAGTTTCGCGGCTCTCCGACTTCGTTGCCCCGGTTGCCGAAATTCAGTTGCCTTTGAATTTCGGGTGATCCCTCTTGAGCATGTATGCTTCTGCTACTTTTTCTACATCACACTGTGATCCCTCTTGAGCATGTATGCTTCTGCTACTTGTTCCACACCACACTTCCTTCCGTAAAGGGCGTAACGCTTTGACTGGATGAGTTTCGCGGCATTCCGACTTCGATGCCCCGGTTGCCGAAATTCAGTTGCCTTTGAATTTCGGGTGATCCCTCTTGAGCATGTATGCTTCTGCTACTTTTTCTACATCACACTGTGATCCCTCTTGAGCATGTATGCTTCTGCTACTTGTTCTACACCACACTTCCTTCCGCAAAGGGCGTAACGCTTTGACTGGATGAGTTTCGCGGCATTCCGACTTCGATGCCCCGGTTGCCGAAATTCAGTTGCCTTTGAATTTCGGGTGATCCCTCTTGAGCATGTATGCTTCTGCTACTTGTTCTACACCACACTTCCTTCCGCAAAGGGCGTAACGCTTTGACTGGATGAGTTTCGCGGCATTCCGACTTCGATGCCCCGGTTGCCGAAATTCAGTTGCCTTTGAATTTCGGGTGATCCCTCTTGAGCATGTATGCTTCTGCTACTTGTTCTACACCACACTTCCTTCCGCAAAGGGCGTAACGCTTTGACTGGATGAGTTTCGCGGCATTCCGACTTCGATGCCCCGGTTGCCGAAATTCAGTTGCCTTTGAATTTCGGGTGATCCCTCTTGAGCATGTATGCTTCTGCTACTTGTTCTACAGCACACTTCCTTCCGCAAAGGGCGTAACGCTTTGACTGGATGAGTTTCGCGGCATTCCGACTTCGATGCCCCGGTTGCCGAAATTCAGTTGCCTTTGAATTTCGGGTGATCCCTCTTGAGCATGTATGCTTCTGCTACTTGTTCTACACCACACTTCCTTCCGCAAAGGGCGTAACGCTTTGACTGGATGAGTTTCGCGGCATTTCGACTTCGATGCCCCGGTTGCCGAAATTCAGTTGCCTTTGAATTTCGGGTGATCCCTCTTGAGCATGTATGCTTCTGCTACTTGTTCTACAGCACACTTCCTTCCGCAAAGGGCGTAACGCTTTGACTGGATGAGTTTCGCGGCATTCCGACTTCGATGCCCCGGTTGCCGAAATTCAGTTGCCTTTGAATTTCGGGTGATCCCTCTTGAGCATGTATGCTTCTGCTACTTGTTCTACACCACACTTCCTTCCGCAAAGGGCGTAACGCTTTGACTGGATGAGTTTCGCGGCATTCCGACTTCGATGCCCCGGTTGCCGAAATTCAGTTGCCTTTGAATTTCTGGTGATCCCTCTTGAGCATGTATGCTTCTGCTACTTGTTCTACACCACACTTCCTTCCACAAAGGGCGTAACGCTTTGACTGGATAAGTTTCGCGGCATTCCGACTTCGATGCCCCAGTTGCCGAAATTCAGTTGCCTTTGAATTTCGGGTGATCCCTCTTGAGCATGTATGCTTCTGCTACTTGTTCCACACACACTTCCTTCCGCAAAGGGCGTAACGCTTTGACTGGATGAGTTTCGCGGCATTCCGACTTCGATGCCCCGGTTGCTGAAATTCAGTTGCTTTGAATTTCGGGTGATCCCTCTTGAGCATGTATGCTTCTGCTACTTTTTCCACATCACACTGTGATCCCTCTTGAGCATGTATGCTTCTGCTACTTGTTCTACACCACACTTCCTTCCGCAAAGGGCGTAACGCTTTGACTGGATAAGTTTCGCGGCATTCCGTCTTCGATGCCCCGGTTGCTGAAATTCAGTTTCCTTTGAATTTCGGGTGATCCCTCTTGAGCATGTATGCTTCTGCTACTTGTTCTACACCACACTTCCTTCCGCAAAGGGCGTAACGCTTTGACTGGATGAGTTTCGCGGCATTCCGACTTCGATGCCCCGGTTGCCGAAATTCAGTTGCCTTTGAATTTCGGGTGATCCCTCTTGAGCATGTATGCTTCTTCTACTTGTTCTACAGCACACTTCCTTCCGCAAAGGGCGTAACGCTTTGACTGGATGAGTTTCGCGGCATTCCGACTTCGATGCCCCGGTTGCCGAAATTCAGTTGCCTTTGAATTTCGGGTGATCCCTCTTGAGCATGTATGCTTCTGCTACTTGTTCTACACCACACTTCCTTCCGCAAAGGGCGTAACGCTTTGACTGGATGAGTTTCGCGGCATTCCGACTTCGATGCCCCGGTTGCCGAAATTCAGTTGCCTTTGAATTTCGGGTGATCCCTCTTGAGCATGTATGCTTCTTCTACTTGTTCTACACCACACTTCCTTCCGCAAAGGGCGTAACGCTTTGACTGGATGAGTTTCGCGGCATTCCGACTTCGATGCCCCTGGTTGCCGAAATTCAGTTGCCTTTGAATTTCTGGTGATCCCTCTTGAGCATGTATGCTTCTGCTACTTGTTCTACACCACACTTCCTTCCGCAAAGGGCGTAACGCTTTGACTGGATGAGTTTCGCGGCATTCCGACTTCGATGCCCTGGTTGCCGAAATTCAGTTGCCTTTGAATTTCTGGTGATCCCTCTTGAGCATGTATGCTTCTGCTACTTGTTCTACACCACACTTCCTTCCGCAAAGGGCGTAACGCTTTGACTGGATGAGTTTCGCGGCATTCCGACTTCGATGCCCCGGTTGCCGAAATTCAGTTGCCTTTGAATTTCGGGTGATCCCTCTTGAGCATGTATGCTTCTGCTACTTGTTCTACACCACACTTCCTTCCGCAAAGGGCGTAACGCTTTGACTGGATGAGTTTCGCGGCATTCCGACTTCGATGCCCCGGTTGCTGAAATTCAGTTGCCTTTGAATTTCGGGTGATCCCTCTTGAGCATGTATGCTTCTGCTACTTTTTCGACATCACACTGTGATCCCTCTTGAGCATGTATGCTTCTGCTACTTGTTCTACACCACACTTCCTTCCGCAAAGGGCGGAACGCTTTGACTGGATGAGTTTCGCGGCATTCCGACTTCGATGCCCCGGTTGCCGAAATTCAGTTGCCTTTGAATTTCGGGTGATCCCTCTTGAGCATGTACGCTTCTTCTACTTGATCTACAGCACACTTCCTTCCGCAAAGGGCGCAACGCTTTGACTGGATGAGTTTCGCGGCATTCCGACTTCAATACCCCGGTTGCCGAAATTCAATTGCCTTTGAATTTTTGGTGATCCCTCTTGACCATGTATGCTTCTTCTACTTGTTCTACAGCACACTTCCTTCCGCAAAGGGTGTAACGCTTTGATTGGATGAGTTTCGCCGCATTCCGACTTCGATGCCCTGGTTGCCGAAATTCAGTTGCCTTTGAATTTCTGGTGATCCCTCTTGAGCATGTATGCTTCTACTACTTGTTCTACACCACACTTCCTTCCGCAAAGGGCGTAACGCTTTGACTGGATGAGTTTCGCGGCATTCCGACTTCGATGCCCCGGTTGCCGAAATTCAGTTGCCTTTGAATTTCTGGTGATCCCTCTTGAGCATGTATGCTTCTGCTACTTGTTCTACACCACACTTCCTTCCGCAAAGGGCGTAACGCTTTGACTGGATGAGTTTCGCGGCATTCCGACTTCGATGCCCCGGTTGCCGAAATTCAGTTTCCTTTGAATTTCGGGTGATCCCTCTTGAGCATGTATGCTTCTGCTACTTGTTCTACACCACACTTCCTTCCGCAAAGGGCGTAACGCTTTGACTGGATGAGTTTCGCGGCATTCCGACTTCGATGCCCCGGTTGCCGAAATTCAGTTGCCTTTGAATTTCTGGTGATCCCTCTTGAGCATGTATGCTTCTTCTACTTGTTCTACAGCACACTTCCTTCCGCAAAGGGCGTAACGCTTTGACTGGATGAGTTTCGCGGCATTCCGACTTCGATGCCCCGGTTGCCGAAATTCAGTTGCCTTTGAATTTTTGGTGATCCCTCTTGAGCATGTATGCTTCTTCTACTTGTTCTACAGCACACTTCCTTCCGCAAAGGGCGTAACGCTTTGATTGGATGAGTTTCGCGGCATTCCGACTTCGATGCCCTGGTTGCCGAAATTCAGTTGCCTTTGAATTTCTGGTGATCCCTCTTGAGCATGTATGCTTCTACTACTTGTTCTACACCACACTTCCTTCCCCAAAGGGCGTTACGCTTTGACTGGATGAGTTTCGCGGCATTCCGCCTTCGATGCCCTGGTTGCCGGAATTCAGTTGCTTTTGAATTTCTAGTGATCCCTCTTGAGCATGTATGCTTCTCCTACTTGTTCTACACCACACTTCCTTCCATAAAGGGCGTAACGCTTTGACTGGATGAGTTTCGCGGCATTCCAATTTCGATGCCCCGGTTGCTGAAATTCAGTTGCCTTTGAATTTCAGGTGATCCCTCTTCAGCATGTATGCTTCTGCTACTTTTTCTACATCACACTGTGATCCCTCTTGAGCATGTATGCTTCTGCTACTTGTTCTACACCACACTTCCTTCCGCAAAGGGCGGAACGCTTTGACTGGATGAGTTTCGCGGCATTCCGACTTCGATGCCCCGGTTGCTGAAATTTTGTTGCCTTTGAATTTGGGGTGATCCCTCTTGAGCATGTATGCTTCTGCTACTTGTTCTACACCACACTTCCTTCCGCAAAGGGCGTAACGCTTTGACTGGATGAGTTTCACGGCATTCCGACTTCGATGCCCCGGTTGCTGAAATTCAGTTGCCTTTGAATTTCGGGTGATCCCTCTTGAGCATGTATGCTTCTGCTTCTTGTTCCACACCACACTTCCTTCCACAAAGGGCGTAACGCTTCGACTGGATGAGTTTCGCGGCATTCCGACTTCGATGCTCCGGTTGCTGAAATTCAGTTGCGTTTGAATTTCGAGTGATCCCTCTTGAGAATGTATGCTTCTCCGACTTGTTCTACATCACACTGTGATCCCTATGGAGCATGTATGCTTCTGCTACTTGTTCTACACCACATTTCCTTCCCCAAAGGGCGTAACGCTTTGACTGGATGAGTTTCGCGGCATTCCGACTTCAATGCCCTGGTTGCCGGAATTCAGTTGCTTTTGAATTTCCGGTGATCCCTCTTGAGCATGTATGCTTCTCCTACTTGTTCTACACCACACTTCCTTCCGCAAAGGGCGTAACGCTTTGACTGGATGAGTTTCGCGGCATTCCAATTTCGATGCCCCGGTTGGTGAAATTCAGTTGCCTTTGAATTTCGGGTGATCCCTCTTGAGCATGTATGCTTCTGCTACTTTTTCTACATCACACTGTGATCCCTCTTGAGCATGTATGCTTCTGCTACTTATTCTACACCACACTTCCTTCCGCAAAGGGCGTAACGCTTTGACTGGATGAGTTTCACGGCATTCCGACTTCGATGCCCCGATTGCTGATATTCAGTTTCCTTTGAATTTCGGGTGATCCCTCTTGAGCATGTATGCTTCTGCTACTTGTTCTACACCACACTTCCTTCCGCAAAGGGCGTAACGCTTTGACTGGATGAGTTTCGCGGCATACCGACTTCGATGCCCCGGTTGCCGAAATTCAGTTGCCTTTGAATTTCGGGTGATCCCTCTTGAGCATGTACGCTTCTTCTACTTGTTCTACAGCACACTTCCTTCCGTAAAGGGCGCAACGCTTTGACTGGATGAGTTTCGCAGCATTCCGACTTCGATGCCCTGGTTGCCGAAATTCAGTTGCCTTTGAATTTCTGGTGATCCCTCTTGAGCATGTATGCTTCTGCTACTTGTTCGACACCACACTTCCTTCCGCAAAGGGCGTAACGCTTTGACTGGATGAGTTTCGCGGCATTCCGACTTCGATGCCCTGGTTGCCGAAATTCAGTTGCCTTTGATTTTCTGGTGATCCCTCTTGAGCATGTATGCTTCTGCTTCTTGTTCGACACCACACTTCCTTCCACAAAGGGCGTAATGCTTTGACTGGATGAGTTTCGCGGCATTCCGACTTCGATGCCCCAGTTGCCGAAATTCAGTTGGCTTTGAATTTCGGGTGATTCCTCTTGAGCATGTATGCTTCTGCTACTTGTTCCACACCGGACTTCCTTCCGCAAAGGGCGTAACGCTTTGACTGGATGAGTTTCGCGGCATTCCGAATTCGATGCCCCGGTTGCTGAATTTCAGTTGCCTTTGAATTTCGGGTGATCCCTCTTGAGCATGTATGCTTCTGCTACTTTTTCTACATCACACTATGATCCCTCTTGAGCATGTATGCTTCTGCTACTTGTTCTACACCACACTTCCTTCCGCAAAGGGCGTAACGCTTTGACTGGATGAGTTTCGCGGCATTCCGACTTCGATGCCCCGGTTGCTGAAATTCTGTTGCCTTTGAATTTTGGGTGATCCCTCTTGAGCATGTATGCTTCTGCTACTTGTTCTACACCACACTTCCTTCCGCAAAGGGCGTAACGCTTTGACTGGATGAGTTTCACGGCATTCCGACTTCGATGCCCCGGTTGCTGAAATTCAGTTGCCTTTGAATTTCGGGTGATCCCTCTTGAGCATGTATGCTTCTGCTACTTGTTCCACACCACACTTCCTTCCGCAAAGGGCGTAACACTTTGACTGGATGAGTTTCGCGGCATTCCGACTTCGATGCCCCGGTTGCCGAAATTCAGTTGCCTTTGAATTTCGGGTGATCCCTCTTGAGCATGTATGCTTCTACGACTTGTTCTACATCACACTGTGATCCCTCTTGAGCATGTATGCTTCTGCTACTTGTTCTACACCACACTTCCTTCCGCAAAGGGTGTAACGCTTTGACTGGATGAGTTTCGCGGCATTCCGACTTCGTTGCCCCGGTTGCCGAAATTCTGTTGCCTTTGAATTTCGGGTGATCCCTCTTGAGCATGTATGCTTCTGCTACTTGTTCTACACCACACTTCCTTCCGCAAAGGGCGTAACGCTTTGACTGAATGAGTTTCACGGCATTCCGACTTCGATGCCCCGGTTGCCGAAATTCAGTTTCCTTTGAATTTCGGGTGATCCCTCTTGAGCATGTATGCTTCTGCTACTTGTTCTGTGACACGACCAAAAGCTTGATGTCTCTTCCCAAGTGCAGGAGTGTCGAAGTAGTAAATAACCCGGCAAGACTGGGGTCGAACCACAGAGAGGTTAATTGTATAAATTATAAACAACAACAACAACAACAACAACAATAATAATAATACTCAGTACGTGGCGTTGTTATACCTGAGAATGATCTAAAGATCGGGTCACAGGTTTCCAGCCTATATACTGACTTTATGAAAAGATCAAAGATATATATTATATAATATAAACAGAATGTAACTAATAATAATAATAACAATGATAATAATAATAATAACAGAAGATGAAGAAATTAATGAGAACTTTGAGATAAAAGATTAACGTAAGGATTAAACAATGATAAAAACAAATGTCAAGGTTAGAGGATCCACTTATGGTACTTCAAACAAGTATAATATAAACTCTTATTACTCAATTGGAAACCACACATAAAGGAGGTTCCAATCAGATTATAAATTGTTAACATGATTACATTAATTATCTTATTCGAATAAAGCTAATACTTGTAAATGTTGGCAGGCATTCATGATTATAACTTATGTTAACAACAAATCAAGTTCCTTTCATAGCTCAGGTGTCGGTTAAACCATACAGTATGGGCTATGAAAGTGCCAAGTATTTGTTGTACCAAGTGTTACACAACATAAATCTAGATTAACCATTTAACAAGCAAAGTATTAAAGTGAACAAGATAACAAATATAAAACATGTTAGTATCCAACGTTAAGGTCCATGTTAAGTTTATAGTATACTTGTTCTTACACCATTAGTGTACCCTTTTCACCTTGATATAATTAACTTAGCTAGACATAATAAAAGAAAGAAACATAAATGAGCAAGACAAGAACATAAATGAGAAAGAAGTTAACTAGACAAAGGAAAGGAAATGAAGTGCATAAACTTGATATTAATGAAAGCAAGACATAAGCAATACAAAGAGAGAAAGAAAGAGCATGATCTTGATCTGAACACCAAGATGCCTCAATACATGGTAAGTGCCTCCTTTTATAGGCCAAAATTTGGAACTATTGATTTGTTGACTAATTGATGAGTGGGTGGCCACATCTTGACTAGATAACAATCCTTATCTTCTTGTCTGATCAAGACGTCATTGCTAACATCATAATTTGCCCAGAATCCTCAAGAATGTTCTAGGAAATTGTCTCAGCTTTCCAACAAAAAAAAGATGAGGTCATTTGGACTTCTAGAACTCAAGATACGGGCTGAACACTAAATAGTGTTTGGGCTGCAGAACAGCTTCGGACTTCTTCGTTGTTCCTTCAATTTGGACTTCAAAACGACCTTTTCAAATCTTGGGCTCCTCATGAAAGTTGTAGTCTTTTGTCTTACCTTTCCATCCATATAAAGTGGACCTAAATCCGAAATCTAGAGCTCCAGATATGATCCAATTACCGAGCAATGTTCCGGTTTGGACTGCACCGACATCTCTTTTCTAAGTTTGGTCATATCTTTGTCCTTTAACTTTCAATGCTTAAACTCATCAATCAATCCTTTTATTTATGTGATAGTCCTGCATTTAAAATGAGCATTTACCATAAATTAAGGTATCTTATAATATTAAACTTGTTATTATAAAACATGCTTTAGTTAAGGAGTTATTGATACTTCAAGTGCAAAATGATGATATAAAACCTTGATAAACATGCACTTTTAAGTACTAATCACACCCCCCAACCAGCTTATTACTAGTCCCTAGTAATCTAAAGCGTTAAAATAGAGAAACAATTTGCAAGTTCCACAAAGCAAGGCATTCATCATTCAACTTCCATTAATCTATCCAGATAAACAAACTCTCATTAAATTTATATTCCTGCTTCATACTTCTTAAACAAGATATTAATAAACCTTCTTTTTGTGTGCTTAATGAAAACATAGATGATGGGGCTTTTGTTGGAAGAAAACAATATTATGTTCAAATGTTTAAGGTGAACTTCCTTGGGTTGGGATTATTTTTTTATTTTTTTTTCTTTTTATTTATATACACATACAACTTAAAACACAATGTATCTTTAACCCATGTAACGAGTTTTAGGCTAATGACTCCCAGACCAGTTGGTCTTAGGGCATTAGGTGTTGAGACACCCCTACGAGCTTAACAACTCGGGTTGCAGATACTGATACGTAGATAGTGCAATGTTTGATTCCCTTAAGCTTTTCTCCTTAACCCATGTAACAAGCTTTGGGCCAATAGCTCCCAAGTCAGTTGACTTTAGGGTATTAGGTGTTAAAACACCCCTTCGGGCTTAATTGCTTAGGTTAGGGAGGCTACGAAACCAAACTTATCCACGTTTTATTATCATCAATACTATCTTCTTTTTTTTTCTTCTTTTTTTTTTTTTTTGCAAATTATATACTATCCTTTTCCCTTAGTTGTTACCTTCAACAAAAGAACATGATTAATGTAATAATCCAATGTGCAACCCACAATCATATGTTAAAGTGTGTGTGTGAAAATGAAGGTTTAATAATACTTGTTAAATGAGTATATGAGCAGAATCAAGTGATAACAATGTGAGAGTTTGTAAACCTGAATATTTCAAGAAGTATGATGATAGACCTTGGTAATGAAACTTACTAAGATGCGTCTCTAGAGTCAATAAAATTGATTCCATACTCTGCCATCCTAATAACAATTTTGTCAAATGGTTTTGATAATAGCAACTACAGTTAGTAAGTTAGTTTTTTTTTTTTTTTTTTTAACTACTACCCTCTCCCCCCAACCAAAACAAGACATTGTCCTCAATGTTCTAAGGTAGAAAGATAGAGTATAGAAGACATCACCTGAAATAGCAAACAATGACAAACCTGAAACACACTTAAACAAATATAAGAAGTAACAAAACAAAATACTATGCTATTAATAAAACCAAAAGACACAAGGTTTCACCGATGAAGGCTCAAATCTAATCTAAGCTTTTTACTTTATTTTGACAAAGCATGTATGTACAGGTAGTTGTGATTGTGGCTCACATCTTCCCTTGGTTTTACGTCCAAGAACGGCTTAAACGCCCTCTATGGGTCGGGGATAGGCTTCCCATCCAGTTTTCTTAAAAACTGGCAAACAGGGTCTTTTTTAGTCAGATTCCCAAGACTAAGTCGATCATGTTCTTTATGGAATTGTGGCCATAAATCATGAATTACACGATGCACGTCTCCACTAGGATGCGTCTCAAGGGTCAACAAAAGATTATCTAAAGACCCCTTACTCAGGCCATCCTTAATGAATTGTATCTTATCTTCACGGTTTACAGATACCATTCCTAAATAATGACATGTCGCATTACAAGTCCATCTGGCACATCTGTGACAGACTTTCAGTCGTTTTGCACGACGTTTCTTTGCAAAAGTGCTTTTACCTGTTCCAGGCATGTGTGAAATGAAAGAATTGGAGGACTCACCTGATAATCGGACCTTTGCTTCAATTAGCCAGCGAATATCTTCAGGAATTCCATGATTCATTAACAACCTCAATCTTGCACACCTAACACGGTAAATTTTTGTAATCGCATTCTGAGGCAGAGCGGGAAAATACCTTTTCAACTTTTCAAGAGTGGTGTCCATTTTCAAAAGAGAATTAGAGAAGCGATTCAAAGAAGGAAGAAAGAGCTAAGAATTATACAAACATATACAGATATCAGTTATTTGGGAAACTGAAAGAACCGACTTAAGTCATGGAGTACCATTATCCGCCATTTGACCGGGGTGAAAGACTAGCAAAACAAAAGTCACACTAAAAAGCAACAAAAAAAATGTGAGAAAAACAAAATAATCAACCTTTATCAATAAGATTATTCAAACCAATGGATTCATTTTCACTAGGAAACTCATCAAAGTAAGCTTTTAAACGATGTTCATTTACCTTCAAAACATTGTCATTCTTTGGATTCTCAATATCAAGGGCCCCATAAGGATACACATGTTTCAAAATAAATGGACCGCTCCATCTTGATCTTAGTTTTTCAGGAAATAAATGGAGTTGAGAATTATAAAGCAAAACTTTTTGACCAGTATCAACTTTTTGACAATTTTCACAAGTTTTGCAGAATGCATGTGTGTCCTTGAACATGGTGGGCCAATAAAATCCATTTTGTAAGATTTTTGCAGTCGTCTCTCTTGATGAGAATTGACTCCCACATGCTTCAGAATGACAAAGTTTAATGACATTACTTACCTCATTGTCGGGAATGCATTTTTGAAATATTTGATCAGGACAATTTTTGAATAAGTAAGGGTCATCTAAGTAAAAGTTCTTCACTTCGTTCAAAAACTTTCCTTTGTCTTCGGTACTCCAGTGAGCTGGCAAATCTCCTGTTGCAAGAAAATTGATATTTTTAGCAAACCAAGGCATTGAACTAAGAGAAAGTAAGGATTCTTCGGGAAAGTAATCATCGATTGGTGTGATGTCAGATATCAAATTTGTTGTCACTCTTGACAAAAGATTGGCATCAATATTTTCGGTGCCTTTTTCATCCGTGATTTCTTCCTGAGAATAAATCATTTGCAAATCTTCATATTCATCCAACTCAATTTTACTCAAAGTAGATTCAAGTTGATCATGAACTAATTCTTCAATATGATCTACTTCTTGTAAATCATTATCATCTCCAGGCTGCTTGCAAACGTTGAAAATATTTATCTCCAATGTCATGTTTCCAAAAGATAACTTCATGAGTCCATTCCTACAATTAATCAATGCATTAGAAGTTGCAAGAAACGGACGTCCTAAAATAATAGGAAATGAATTACATGCTTCAATAGGTTGCGTGTCCAAGACAATAAAATCCACAGGATAAATGAATTTATCGACTTGTACTAACACATCTTCGATTATTCCTCTAGGCACTTTTACAGATCTATCGGCGAGTAAAAGAGTTATAGAAGTTGGTTTTAACTCACCTAGATTGAGACTTTGAAAAACTGAATATGGAAGTAAATTCACACTAGCTCCAAGATCAAGTAAGGCTCTTTCAATTTTATGTTCTCCAATAAAGCAAGAAATTGTAGGACAACCAGGGTCTTTATATTTCAAAGCATTATTGTTCTGAAGAATGGCACTTACTTGTTCGGCTAAAAAGGCTTTCTTTTTCACATTCAGTTTTCTCTTCACAGTGCACAGATCTTTCAAAAATTTAGCATAGGAAGGTACCTGTTTAATAGCATCCAACAAAGGTATATTGATCCTTACCTGTTTGAAAATTTCAAAGATTTCAGAGTTGTGATTGACTTTCCTTTGTTTGGTCATGGCATGAGGAAATGGAAGTGCTGGCGGGGAATCAACCTTTTCTTTGCAATGTTCAGGTTCAACCCCTTCCTTACCCTCAGAGATAGATTCATCATCTTTCTCACAAGGTTCAAGAATAGGTTTTTCAATAACCTTACCACTACGAAGAGTGATGACTGATTTAACTTGATCCATATGTTGGCTTCCAGAACTACTTGCATTTGCATTGTATTGCCCCTTTGGATTTTGCTGTGGTTGAGAAGGAAACTTA
Organism: Populus tomentosa; assembly: GCA_018804465.1. NCBI lineage: Eukaryota > Viridiplantae > Streptophyta > Magnoliopsida > Malpighiales > Salicaceae > Populus > Populus tomentosa. The sequence goes on along the minus strand of JAAWWB010001117.1, from coordinate 20,778 downwards.
CCTTTCTCTTGGAAACTGAGAGCAGATGTTAATTTTGCAAGAGCATCTTTAAAATCTGTCATGCTTTGAGCAAGTTGAGTGTTGATTGTCTCCTGCTTTTCAATGAATGCATGCAATGTTTCCTCAAGATTTCTTCTAGGAGGTGGAGCATAAGGAGGTGCATATCCATGAGAATTTTGGAAATTATGGTGTGCTTGAAATGGTGGCTGTGAAGTTTGTGCATTATTGTTGTCACTCTTCCAACTGAAATTTGGGTGATTTCTCCAACCAGGATTGTATGTTTGCGAGTATGGGTTATGGTTGGGCCTTTGGAAACTGTTTAAAGCATGAGCTTGTTCATGGAGGCATTCCTTAAAAGAAGGCAAAGTTGGACAATCATTTGTTGAGTGTTCCTTGGTTTCACAGATTTGACACACAATATCTTGAACAGATTTTAATTGACCACTCCTTTTCAATTCAAGTGCTTCGACTTTTCTAGCTAAAGATGCAAACTTGGCTTGGAGGTCATGATCTTCCCTAAGGTTGTGCATACCTCCACTAGATGTATGAGGTTGAGTTTTACTTGGTGCCTCATAAGTACCTGTGGTATCCCAATTTTGAGCATTTTCGGCTAGCAAGTCTAGGTACTCCATTGCTTCATTAGGGTCTTTATCTTCGAAAGTTCCATTGCACATCAATTCAAACATTTGCCTATCTCTAGGTGTTAAACCCTCATAAAAATGTGAAACCAATCTCCATGTTTCAAAACCATGATGTGGGCAAGTATTAAGCAAATCTCGATACCTATCCCAACATTGGTAAAATGTTTCTCCTGGTTTTTGAGTGAAAGTGATGATTTGTCTTTTGAAAGAGTTTGTTCTGTGAGATGGAAAAAACTTCTTTAAAAATTGTTGTTGCATTTCATCCCAAACACGAATGGATCCCGGTCTCAAATTTTGTAGCCATGTTTTAGCTTTATCTTTTAATGAAAAAGGAAAAAGCTTTAATCGAATGGTGTTCATGCTACAATTTGAGTCATTATAGGTATTACAGACCTCCTCAAATTCCCTTAAATGCAAGTATGGATTTTCTAAGTCTAAGCCATGAAAAGATGGTAGGAGTTGAATAATGCCTGGCTTAAAATTAAAATGAGATGCATCAGGAGGGAAATCTATGCATGAGGGTGCACTTGTTCTTGTGGGATTCATGTGATCTCTAAGTGTTCTCATACGGTTATTCTCATTATTCTCATTATGAAGTGATTGATTATCTTCTTCGGCCATATTTCCTGAAAATGATGAGGATACCCTACAAAGTCTACCACTTAATGTACGTGACCAAACTCTCATGCACGTGTAAGAAGAGAATAAAAGGAAGAAAATAAATAAAAAAAAGAAACAAAAGAAAACAAAATAAACAAAAGTTAAATAAAATGAAAAGTGAAAGGAGAGAATAAAATAAATATTATAATTTATACAAGAATTTACCTCCCCGGCAACGGCGCCAAAAACTTGACACGACCAAAAGCTTGATGTCTCTTCCCAAGTGCAGGAGTGTCGAAGTAATAAATAACCCGGCAAGACCGGGGTCGAACCACAGAGAGGTTAATTGTATAAATTATAAACAACAACAACAACAACAACAACAACAACAACAACAACAACAATAATAATACTCAGTACGTGGCGTTGTTATACCTGAGAATGATCTAAAGATCGGGTCACAGGTTTCCAGCCTATATACTGACTTTATGAAAAGATCAAAGATATATATTATATAATATAAACAGAATGTAACTAATAATAATAATAACAATGATAATAATAATAATAACAGAAGATGAAGAAATTAATGAGAACTTTGAGATAAAAGATTAACGTAAGGATTAAACAATGATAAAAACAAATGTCAAGGTTAGAGGATCCACTTATGGTACTTCAAACAAGTATAATATAAACTCTTATTACTCAATTGGAAACCACACATAAAGGAGGTTCCAATCAGATTATAAATTGTTAACATGATTACATTAATTATCTTATTCGAATAAAGCTAATACTTGTAAATGTTGGCAGGCATTCATGATTATAACTTATGTTAACAACAAATCAAGTTCCTTTCATAGCTCAGGTGTCGGTTAAACCATACAGTATGGGCTATGAAAGTGCCAAGTATTTGTTGTACCAAGTGTTACACAACATAAATCTAGATTAACCATTTAACAAGCAAAGTATTAAAGTGAACAAGATAACAAATATAAAACATGTTAGTATCCAACGTTAAGGTCCATGTTAAGTTTATAGTATACTTGTTCTTACACCATTAGTGTACCCTTTTCACCTTGACATAATTAACTTAGCTAGACATAATAAAAGAAAGAAACATAAATGAGCAAGACAAGAACATAAATGAGAAAGAAGTTAACTAGACAAAGGAAAGGAAATGAAGTGCATAAACTTGATATTAATGAAAGCAAGACATAAGCAATACAAAGAGAGAAAGCAAGAGCATGATCTTGATCTGAACACCAAGATGCCTCAATACATGGTAAGTGCCTCCTTTTATAGGCCAAAATTTGGAACTATTGATTTGTTGACTAATTGATGAGTGGGTGGCCACATCTTGACTAGATAACAATCCTTATCTTCTTGTCTGATCAAGACGTCATTGCTAACATCATAATTTGCCCAGAATTCTCAAGAATGTTCTAGGAAATTGTCTCAGCTTTCCAACAAAAAAAAGATGAGGTCATTTGGACTTCTAGAACTCAAGATACGGGCTGAACACTAAATAGTGTTTGGGCTGCAGAACAGCTTCGGACTTCTTCGTTGTTCCTTCAATTTGGACTTCAAAACAACCTTTTCAAATCTTGGGCTCCTCATGAAAGTTGTAGGTTTTTGTCTTACCTTTCCATCCATATAAAGTGGACCTAAATCCGAAATCTAGAGCTCCAGATATGATCCAATTACCGAGCAATGTTCCGGTTTGGACTGCACCGACATCTCTTTTCTAAGTTTGGTCATCTCTTTGTCCTTTAACTTTCAATGCTTAAACTCATCAATCAATCCTTTTATTTATGTGATAGTCCTGCATTTAAAATGAGCATTTACCATAAATTAAGGTATCTTATAATATTAAACTTGTTATTATAAAACATGCTTTAGTTAAGGAGTTATTGATACTTCAAGTGCAAAATGATGATATAAAACCTTGATAAACATGCACTTTTAAGTACTAATCATTCTACACCACACTACCTTCCGCAAAGGGCGTAACGCTTTGACTGGATGAGTTTCGCGGCATTCCGACTTCGATGCCCCGGTTGCCGAAATTCAGTTGCCTTTGAATTTCGGGTGATCCCTCTTGAGTATGTATACTTCTGCTACTTGTTCTACACCACACTTCCTTCCGCAAAGAGCGTAACGCTTTGACTGGATGAGTTTCGCGGCATTCCAACTTCGATGCCCCGGTTGCCGAAATTCAGTTGCCTTTGAATTTCGGGTGATCCCTCTTGAGCATGTATGCTTCTGCTACTTGTTCTACACCACACTACCTTCCGCAAAGGGCGTAACGCTTTGACTGGATGAGTTTCGCGGCATTCCGATTTCGATTCCCTTGTTGCCGAAATTCAGTTGCCTTTGAATTTCGGGTGATCCCTCTTGAGTATGTATGCTTCTGCTACTTGTTCTACAACATATTTCCTTCCGCAAAGGGCGTAACACTTTGAGTGGATGAGTTTCGCGGCATTCCGACTTCGATGCCCCGGTTGCCGAAATTCAGTTGCCTTTGAATTTCGGGTGATCCCTCTTGAGCATGTATGCTTCTGCTACTTGTTCTACACCACACTTCCTTCCGCAAAGGGCGTAACGCTTTGACTGGATGAGTTTCGCGGCATTCCGACTTCGATGCCCCGGTTGCCGAAATTCAGTTGCCTTTGAATTTCGGGTGATCCCTCTTGAGCATGTATGCTTCTGCTACTTGTTCTACACCACACTTCCTTCCGCAAGGGCGTAACGCTTTGACTGGATGAGTTTCGCGGCATTCCGACTTCGATGCCCCGGTTGCCGAAATTCAGTTGCCTTTGAATTTCGGGTGATCCCTCTTGAGCATGTATGCTTCTGCTACTTGTTCTACACCACACTTCCTTCCGCAAAGGGCATAACGCTTTGACTGGATGAGTTTCGCGGCATTCCGACTTCGATGCCCCGGTTGCCGAAATTCAGTTGCCTTTGAATTTCGGGTGATCCCTCTTGAGCATGTATGCTTCTGCTACTTGTTCTACACCACACTTCCTTTCGCAAAGGGCGTAACGCTTTGACTGGATGAGTTTCGCGGCATTCCGACTTCGATGCCCCGGTTGCCGAAATTCAGTTGCCTTTGAATTTCGGGTGATCCCTCTTGAGCATGTATGCTTCTGCTACTTGTTCTACACCACACTTCCTTCCGCAAAGGGCGTAACGCTTTGACTGGATGAGTTTCGCGGCATTCCGACTTCGATGCCCCGGTTGCCGAAATTCAGTTGCCTTTGAATTTCGGGTGATCCCTCTTGAGCATGTATGCTTCTGCTACTTGTTCTACACCACACTTCCTTCCGCAAAGGGCGTAACGCTTTGACTGGATGAGTTTCGCGCCATTCCGACTTCGATGCCCCGGTTGCCGAAATTCAGTTGCCTTTGAATTTCGGGTGATCCCTCTTGAGCATGTATGCTTCTGCTACTTGTTCTACACCACACTTCCTTCCGCAAAGGGCGTAACGCTTTGACTGGATGAGTTTCGCGGCATTCCGACTTCGATGCCCCGGTTGCCGAAATTCAGTTGCCTTTGAATTTCTGGTGATCCCTCTTGAGCATGTCTGATTCTGCTACTTGTTCTTCATCACACTTCCTTCCGCAAAGGGCGCAACGCTTTGACTGGATGAGTTTCGCGGCATTCCGACTTCGATGCCCTCGTTTCCGAAATTTAGTTGCCTATGAATTTCGGGTGATCCCTCTTGAGCTTGTATGCTTCTGCTACTTGTTCTACACCACACTTCCTTCCGCAAAGAGCGTAACGCTTTGACTGGATGAGTTTCGCGGCATTCCAACTTCGATGCCCCGGTTGCCGAAATTCAGTTGCCTTTGAATTTCGGGTGATCCCTCTTGAGCATGTATGCTTCTGCTACTTGTTCTACACCACACTACCTTCCGCAAAGGGCGTAACGCTTTGACTGGATGAGTTTCGCGGCATTCCGATTTCGATTCCCTTGTTGCCGAAATTCAGTTGCCTTTGAATTTCGGGTGATCCCTCTTGAGTATGTATGCTTCTGCTACTTGTTCTACACCACACTTCCTTCCGCAAAGGGCGTAACGCTTTGACTGGATGAGTTTTCGCGGCATTCCGACTTCGATGCCCCGGTTGCCGAAATTCAGTTGCCTTTGAATTTCGGGTGATCCCTCTTGAGCATGTATGCTTCTGCTACTTGTTCTACACCACACTTCCTTCCGCAAAGGGCGTAACGCTTTGACTGGATGAGTTTCGCGGCATTCCGACTTCGATGCCCCGGTTGCCGAAATTCAGTTGCCTTTGAATTTCGGGTGATCCCTCTTGAGCATGTATGCTTCTGCTACTTGTTCTACACCACACTTCCTTCCGCAAAGGGCGTAACGCTTTGACTGGATGAGTTTCGCGGCATTCCGACTTCGATGCCCCGGTTGCCGAAATTCAGTTGCCTTTGAATTTCGGGTGATCCCTCTTGAGCATGTATGCTTCTGCTACTTGTTCTACACACACTTCCTTCCGCAAAGGGCGTAACGCTTTGACTGGATGAGTTTCGCGGCATTCCGACTTCGATGCCCCGGTTGCCGAAATTCAGTTGCCTTTGAATTTCGGGTGATCCCTCTTGAGCATGTATGCTTCTGCTACTTGTTCTACACACACTTCCTTCCGCAAAGGGCGTAACGCTTTGACTGGATGAGTTTCGCGGCATTCCGACTTCGATGCCCCGGTTGCCGAAATTCAGTTGCCTTTGAATTTCGGGTGATCCCTCTTGAGCATGTATGCTTCTGCTACTTGTTCTACACCACACTTCCTTCCGCAAAGGGCGTAACGCTTTGACTGGATGAGTTTCGCGGCATTCCGACTTCGATGCCCCGGTTGCCGAAATTCAGTTGCCTTTGAATTTCGGGTGATCCCTCTTGAGCATGTATGCTTCTGCTACTTGTTCTACACCACACTTCCTTCCGCAAAGGGCGTAACGCTTTGACTGGATGAGTTTCGCGGCATTCCGACTTCGATGCCCCGGTTGCCGAAATTCAGTTGCCTTTGAATTTCGGGTGATCCCTCTTGAGCATGTATGCTTCTGCTACTTGTTCTACACCACACTTCCTTCCGCAAAGGGCGTAACGCTTTGACTGGATGAGTTTCGCGGCATTCCGACTTCGATGCCCCGGTTGCCGAAATTCAGTTGCCTTTGAATTTCTGGTGATCCCTCTTGAGCATGTCTGCTTCTGCTACTTGTTCTACATCACACTTCCTTCCGCAAAGGGCGTAACGCTTTGACTGGATGAGTTTCGCGGCATTCCGACTTCGATGCCCCGGTTGCCGAAATTCAGTTGCCTATGAATTTCGGGTGATCCCTCTTGAGCTTGTATGCTTCTGCTACTTGTTCTACACCACACTTCCTTCCGCAAAGAGCGTAACGCTTTGACTGGATGAGTTTCGCGGCATTCCGACTTCGATGCCCCGGTTGCCGAAATTCAGTTGCCTTTGAATTTCGGGTGATCCCTCTTGAGCATGTATGCTTCTGCTACTTGTTCTACACCACACTACCTTCCGCAAAGGGCGTAACGCTTTGACTGGATGAGTTTCGCGGCATTCCGACTTCGATGCCCCTGTTGCCGAAATTCAGTTGCCTTTGAATTTCGGGTGATCCCTCTTGAGTATGTATGCTTCTGCTACTGTTTCTACACACACTTCCTTCCAGCAAAGGGCGTAACAGCTTTGAGCTGGATGAGTTTCGCGGCATTCGACTTCGATGCCCCCGGTTGCCGAAATTCAGTTGCCTTTGAATTTCGGGTGATCCCTCTTGAGCATGTATGCTTCTGCTACTTGTTCCAAACCACACTTCCTTCCGCAAAGGGCATAATGCTTTGACTGGATGAGTTTTGCGGCATTCCGACTTTGATGCCCCGGTTGCCGAAATTCAGTTGCCTTTGAATTTCGGGTGATCCCTCTTGAGCATGTATGCTTCTGCTAATTTTTCTACATCACATTGTGATCCCTCATGAGTATGTATGCTTCTGCTACTTGTTCTACACCACACTTCCTTCCATAAAGGGCGTAACGCTTTGACTGGATGAGTTTCGCGGCATTCCGACTTCGATGCCCCGGTTGCCGAAATTCAGTTGCCTTTGAATTTCGGGTGATCCCTCTTGAGCATGTATGCTTCTGCTACTTGTTCTACACCACACTACCTTCCGCAAAGGGCGTAACGCTTTGACTGGATGAGTTTCGCGGCATTCCGATTTCGATTCCCTTGTTGCCGAAATTCAGTTGCCTTTGAATTTCGGGTGATCCCTCTTGAGCATGTATGCTTCTGCTACTTGTTCTACAACATATTTCCTTCCGCAAAGGGCGTAACACTTTGAGTGGATGAGTTTCGCGGCATTCCGACTTCGATGCCCCGGTTGCCGAAATTCAGTTGCCTTTGAATTTCGGGTGATCCCTCTTGAGCATGTATGCTTCTGCTACTTGTTCCAAACCACACTTCCTTCCGCAAAGGGCATAATGCTTTGACTGGATGAGTTTCGCGGCATTCCGACTTCGATGCCCCGGTTGCCGAAATTCAGTTGCCTTTGAATTTCGGGTGATCCCTCTTGAGCATGTATGCTTCTGCTACTTGTTCTACACCACACTTCCTTCCGCAAAGGGCGTAACGCTTTGACTGGATGAGTTTCGCGGCATTCCGACTTCGATGCCCCGGTTGCCGAAATTCAGTTGCCTTTGAATTTCGGGTGATCCCTCTTGAGCATGTATGCTTCTGCTACTTGTTCTACACCACACTTCCTTCCGCAAAGGGCGTAACGCTTTGACTGGATGAGTTTCGCGGCATTCCGACTTCGATGCCCGGTTGCCGAAATTCAGTTGCCTTTGAATTTCGGGTGATCCCTCTTGAGCATGTATGCTTCTGCTACTTGTTCTACACCACACTTCCTTCCGCAAAGGGCGTAACGCTTTGACTGGATGAGTTTCGCGGCATTCCGACTTCGATGCCCCGGTTGCCGAAATTCAGTTGCCTTTGAATTTCGGGTGATCCCTCTTGAGCTTGTATGCTTCTGCTACTTGTTCTACACCACACTTCCTTCCGCAAAGAGCGTAACGCTTTGACTGGATGAGTTTCGCGGCATTCCGACTTCGATGCCCCGGTTGCCGAAATTCAGTTGCCTTTGAATTTCGGGTGATCCCTCTTGAGCATGTATGCTTCTGCTACTTGTTCTACACCACACTTCCTTCCGCAAAGGGCGTAACGCTTTGACTGGATGAGTTTCGCGGCATTCCGACTTCGATGCCCTTGTTGCCGAAATTCAGTTGCCTTTGAATTTCGGGTGATCCCTCTTGAGCATGTATGCTTCTGCTACTTGTTCTACACCACACTTCCTTCCGCAAAGGGCGTAACGCTTTGAGTGGATGAGTTTCGCGGCATTCCGACTTCGATGCCCCGGTTGCCGAAATTCAGTTGCCTTTGAATTTCGGGTGATCCCTCTTGAGCATGTATGCTTCTGCTACTTGTTCTACACCACACTTCCTTCCGCAAAGGGCAGTAACGCTTTGACTGGATGAGTTTCGCGGCATTCCGACTTCGATGCCCCGGTTGCCGAAATTCAGTTGCCTTTGAATTTCGGGTGATCCCTCTTGAGCATGTATGCTTCTGCTACTTGTTCTACACCACACTTCCTTCCGCAAAGGGCGTAACGCTTTGACTGGATGAGTTTCGCGGCATTCCGACTTCGATGCCCCGGTTGCCGAAATTCAGTTGCCTTTGAATTTCGGGTGATCCCTCTTGAGCATGTATGCTTCTGCTACTTGTTCTACACCACACTTCCTTCCGCAAAGGGCGTAACGCTTTGACTGGATGAGTTTCGCGGCATTCCGACTTCGATGCCCCGGTTGCCGAAATTCAGTTGCCTTTGAATTTCGGGTGATCCCTCTTGAGCATGTATGCTTCTGCTACTTGTTCTACACCACACTTCCTTCCGCAAAGGGCGTAACGCTTTGACTGGATGAGTTTCGCGGCATTCCGACTTCGATGCCCCGGTTGCCGAAATTCAGTTGCCTTTGAATTTCGGGTGATCCCTCTTGAGCATGTATGCTTCTGCTACTTGTTCTACACCACACTTCCTTCCGCAAAGGGCGTAACGCTTTGACTGGATGAGTTTCGCGGCATTCCGACTTCGATGCCCCGGTTGCCGAAATTCAGTTGCCTTTGAATTTCGGGTGATCCCTCTTGAGCATGTATGCTTCTGCTACTTGTTCTACACCACACTTCCTTCCGCAAAGGGCGTAACGCTTTGACTGGATGAGTTTCGCGGCATTCCGACTTCGATGCCCCGGTTGCCGAAATTCAGTTGCCTTTGAATTTCGGGTGATCCCTCTTGAGCATGTATGCTTCTGCTACTTGTTCTACAACACACTTCCTTCCGCAAAGGGCGTAACGCTTTGACTGGATGAGTTTCGCGGCATTCCGACTTCGATGCCCCGGTTGCCGAAATTCAGTTGCCTTTGAATTTCGGGTGATCCCTCTTGAGCATGTATGCTTCTGCTACTTGTTCTACACCACACTTCCTTCCGCAAAGGGCGTAACGCTTTGACTGGATGAGTTTCGCGGCATTCCGACTTCGATGCCCCGGTTGCCGAAATTCAGTTGCCTTTGAATTTCGGGTGATCCCTCTTGAGCATGTATGCTTCTGCTACTTGTTCTACACCACACTTCCTTCCGCAAAGGGCGTAACGCTTTGACTGGATGAGTTTCGCGGCATTCCGACTTCGATGCCCCGGTTGCCGAAATTCAGTTGCCTTTGAATTTCGGGTGATCCCTCTTGAGCATGTATGCTTCTGCTACTTGTTCTACACCACACTTCCTTCCGCAAAGGGCGTAACGCTTTGACTGGATGAGTTTCGCGGCATTCCGACTTCGATGCCCCTGGTTGCCGAAATTCAGTTGCCTTTGAATTTCGGGTGATCCCTCTTGAGCATGTATGCTTCTGCTACTTGTTCTACACCACACTTCCTTCCGCAAAGGGCGTAACGCTTTGACTGGATGAGTTTCGCGGCATTCCGACTTCGATGCCCCGGTTGCCGAAATTCAGTTGCCTTTGAATTTCGGGTGATCCCTCTTGAGCATGTATGCTTCTGCTACTTGTTCTACACCACACTTCCTTCCGCAAAGGGCGTAACGCTTTGACTGGATGAGTTTCGCGGCATTCCGACTTCGATGCCCCGGTTGCCGAAATTCAGTTGCCTTTGAATTTCGGGTGATCCCTCTTGAGCATGTATGCTTCTGCTACTTGTTCTACACCACACTTCCTTCCGCAAAGGGCGTAACGCTTTGACTGGATGAGTTTCGCGGCATTCCGACTTCGATGCCCCGGTTGCCGAAATTCAGTTGCCTTTGAATTTCGGGTGATCCCTCTTGAGCATGTATGCTTCTGCTACTTGTTCTACACCACACTTCCTTCCGCAAAGGGCGTAACGCTTTGACTGGATGAGTTTCGCGGCATTCCGACTTCGATGCCCCGGTTGCCGAAATTCAGTTGCCTTTGAATTTCGGGTGATCCCTCTTGAGCATGTATGCTTCTGCTACTTGTTCTACACCACACTTCCTTCCGCAAAGGGCGTAACGCTTTGACTGGATGAGTTTCGCGGCATTCCGACTTCGATGCCCCGGTTGCCGAAATTCAGTTGCCTTTGAATTTCGGGTGATCCCTCTTGAGCATGTATGCTTCTGCTACTTGTTCTACACCACACTTCCTTCCGCAAAGGGCGTAACGCTTTGACTGGATGAGTTTCGCGGCATTCCGACTTCGATGCCCCGGTTGCCGAAATTCAGTTGCCTTTGAATTTCGGGTGATCCCTCTTGAGCATGTATGCTTCTGCTACTTGTTCTACACCACACTTCCTTCCGCAAAGGGCGTAACGCTTTGACTGGATGAGTTTCGCGGCATTCCGACTTCGATGCCCCGGTTGCCGAAATTCAGTTGCCTTTGAATTTCGGGTGATCCCTCTTGAGCATGTATGCTTCTGCTACTTGTTCTACACCACACTTCCTTCCGCAAAGGGCGTAACGCTTTGACTGGATGAGTTTCGCGGCATTCCGACTTCGATGCCCCGGTTGCCGAAATTCAGTTGCCTTTGAATTTCGGGTGATCCCTCTTGAGCATGTATGCTTCTGCTACTTGTTCTACACCACACTTCCTTCCGCAAAGGGCGTAACGCTTTGACTGGATGAGTTTCGCGGCATTCCGACTTCGATGCCCCGGTTGCCGAAATTCAGTTGCCTTTGAATTTCGGGTGATCCCTCTTGAGCATGTATGCTTCTGCTACTTGTTCTACACCACACTTCCTTCCGCAAAGGGCGTAACGCTTTGACTGGATGAGTTTCGCGGCATTCCGACTTCGATGCCCCGGTTGCCGAAATTCAGTTGCCTTTGAATTTCGGGTGATCCCTCTTGAGCATGTATGCTTCTGCTACTTGTTCTACACCACACTTCCTTCCGCAAAGGGCGTAACGCTTTGACTGGATGAGTTTCGCGGCATTCCGACTTCGATGCCCCGGTTGCCGAAATTCAGTTGCCTTTGAATTTCGGGTGATCCCTCTTGAGCATGTATGCTTCTGCTACTTGTTCTACACCACACTTCCTTCCGCAAAGGGCGTAACGCTTTGACTGGATGAGTTTCGCGGCATTCCGACTTCGATGCCCCGGTTGCCGAAATTCAGTTGCCTTTGAATTTCGGGTGATCCCTCTTGAGCATGTATGCTTCTGCTACTTGTTCTACACCACACTTCCTTCCGCAAAGGGCGTAACGCTTTGACTGGATGAGTTTCGCGGCATTCCGACTTCGATGCCCCGGTTGCCGAAATTCAGTTGCCTTTGAATTTCGGGTGATCCCTCTTGAGCATGTATGCTTCTGCTACTTGTTCTACACCACACTTCCTTCCGCAAAGGGCGTAACGCTTTGACTGGATGAGTTTCGCGGCATTCCGACTTCGATGCCCCGGTTGCCGAAATTCAGTTGCCTTTGAATTTCGGGTGATCCCTCTTGAGCATGTATGCTTCTGCTACTTGTTCTACACCACACTTCCTTCCGCAAAGGGCGTAACGCTTTGACTGGATGAGTTTCGCGGCATTCCGACTTCGATGCCCCGGTTGCCGAAATTCAGTTGCCTTTGAATTTCGGGTGATCCCTCTTGAGCATGTATGCTTCTGCTACTTGTTCTACACCACACTTCCTTCCGCAAAGGGCCTAACGCTTTGACTGGATGAGTTTCGCGGCATTCCGACTTCGATGCCCCGGTTGCCGAAATTCAGTTGCCTTTGAATTTCGGGTGATCCCTCTTGAGCATGTATGCTTCTGCTACTTGTTCTACACCACACTTCCTTCCGCAAAGGGCGTAACGCTTTGACTGGATGAGTTTCGCGGCATTCCGACTTCGATGCCCCGGTTGCCGAAATTCAGTTGCCTTTGAATTTCGGGTGATCCCTCTTGAGCATGTATGCTTCTGCTACTTGTTCTACACCACACTTCCTTCCGCAAAGGGCGTAACGCTTTGACTGGATGAGTTTCGCGGCATTCCGACTTCGATGCCCCGGTTGCCGAAATTCAGTTGCCTTTGAATTTCGGGTGATCCCTCTTGAGCATGTATGCTTCTGCTACTTGTTCTACACCACACTTCCTTCCGCAAAGGGCGTAACGCTTTGACTGGATGAGTTTCGCGGCATTCCGACTTCGATGCCCCGGTTGCCGAAATTCAGTTGCCTTTGAATTTCGGGTGATCCCTCTTGAGCATGTATGCTTCTGCTACTTGTTCTACACCACACTTCCTTCCGCAAAGGGCGTAACGCTTTGACTGGATGAGTTTCGCGGCATTCCGACTTCGATGCCCCGGTTTGCCGAAATTCAGTTGCCTTTGAATTTCGGGTGATCCCTCTTGAGCATGTATGCTTCTGCTACTTGTTCTACACCACACTTCCTTCCGCAAAGGGCGTAACGCTTTGACTGGATGAGTTTCGCGGCATTCCGACTTCGATGCCCCGGTTGCCGAAATTCAGTTGCCTTTGAATTTCGGGTGATCCCTCTTGAGCATGTATGCTTCTGCTACTTGTTCTACACCACACTTCCTTCCGCAAAGGGCGTAACGCTTTGACTGGATGAGTTTCGCGGCATTCCGACTTCGATGCCCCGGTTGCCGAAATTCAGTTGCCTTTGAATTTCGGGTGATCCCTCTTGAGCATGTATGCTTCTGCTACTTGTTCTACACCACACTTCCTTCCGCAAAGGGCGTAACGCTTTGACTGGATGAGTTTCGCGGCATTCCGACTTCGATGCCCCGGTTGCCGAAATTCAGTTGCCTTTGAATTTCGGGTGATCCCTCTTGAGCATGTATGCTTCTGCTACTTGTTCTACACCACACTTCCTTCCGCAAAGGGCGTAACGCTTTGACTGGATGAGTTTCGCGGCATTCCGACTTCGATGCCCCGGTTGCCGAAATTCAGTTGCCTTTGAATTTCGGGTGATCCCTCTTGAGCATGTATGCTTCTGCTACTTGTTCTACACCACACTTCCTTCCGCAAAGGGCGTAACGCTTTGACTGGATGAGTTTCGCGGCATTCCGACTTCGATGCCCCGGTTGCCGAAATTCAGTTGCCTTTGAATTTCGGGTGATCCCTCTTGAGCATGTATGCTTCTGCTACTTGTTCTACACCACACTTCCTTCCGCAAAGGGCGTAACGCTTTGACTGGATGAGTTTCGCGGCATTCCGACTTCGATGCCCCGGTTGCCGAAATTCAGTTGCCTTTGAATTTCGGGTGATCCCTCTTGAGCATGTATGCTTCTGCTACTTGTTCTACACCACACTTCCTTCCGCAAAGGGCGTAACGCTTTGACTGGATGAGTTTCGCGGCATTCCGACTTCGATGCCCCGGTTGCCGAAATTCAGTTGCCTTTGAATTTCGGGTGATCCCTCTTGAGCATGTATGCTTCTGCTACTTGTTCTACACCACACTTCCTTCCGCAAAGGGCGTAACGCTTTGACTGGATGAGTTTCGCGGCATTCCGACTTCGATGCCCCGGTTGCCGAAATTCAGTTGCCTTTGAATTTCGGGTGATCCCTCTTGAGCATGTATGCTTCTGCTACTTGTTCTACACCACACTTCCTTCCGCAAAGGGCGTAACGCTTTGACTGGATGAGTTTCGCGGCATTCCGACTTCGATGCCCCGGTTGCCGAAATTCAGTTGCCTTTGAATTTCGGGTGATCCCTCTTGAGCATGTATGCTTCTGCTACTTGTTCTACACCACACTTCCTTCCGCAAAGGGCGTAACGCTTTGACTGGATGAGTTTCGCGGCATTCCGACTTCGATGCCCCGGTTGCCGAAATTCAGTTGCCTTTGAATTTCGGGTGATCCCTCTTGAGCATGTATGCTTCTGCTACTTGTTCTACACACACTTCCTTCCGCAAAGGGCGTAACGCTTTGACTGGATGAGTTTCGCGGCATTCCGACTTCGATGCCCCGGTTGCCGAAATTCAGTTGCCTTTGAATTTCGGGTGATCCCTCTTGAGCATGTATGCTTCTGCTACTTGTTCTACACCACACTTCCTTCCGCAAAGGGCGTAACGCTTTGACTGGATGAGTTTCGCGGCATTCCGACTCGATGCCCCGGTTGCCGAAATTCAGTTGCCTTTGAATTTCGGGTGATCCCTCTTGAGCATGTATGCTTCTGCTACTTGTTCTACACCACACTTCCTTCCGCAAAGGGCGTAACGCTTTGACTGGATGAGTTTCGCGGCATTCCGACTTCGATGCCCCGGTTGCCGAAATTCAGTTGCCTTTGAATTTCGGGTGATCCCTCTTGAGCATGTATGCTTCTGCTACTTGTTCTACACCACACTTCCTTCCGCAAAGGCCGTAACGCTTTGACTGGATGAGTTTCGCGGCATTCCGACTTCGATGCCCCGGTTGCCGAAATTCAGTTGCCTTTGAATTTCGGGTGATCCCTCTTGAGCATGTATGCTTCTGCTACTTGTTCTACACCACACTTCCTTCCGCAAAGGGCGTAACGCTTTGACTGGATGAGTTTCGCGGCATTCCGACTTCGATGCCCCGGTTGCCGAAATTCAGTTGCCTTTGAATTTCGGGTGATCCCTCTTGAGCATGTATGCTTCTGCTACTTGTTCTACACCACACTTCCTTCCGCAAAGGGCGTAACGCTTTGACTGGATGAGTTTCGCGGCATTCCGACTTCGATGCCCCGGTTGCCGAAATTCAGTTGCCTTTGAATTTCGGGTGATCCCTCTTGAGCATGTATGCTTCTGCTACTTGTTCTACACCACACTTCCTTCCGCAAAGGGCGTAACGCTTTGACTGGATGAGTTTCGCGGCATTCCGACTTCGATGCCCCGGTTGCCGAAATTCAGTTGCCTTTGAATTTCGGGTGATCCCTCTTGAGCATGTATGCTTCTGCTACTTGTTCTACACCACACTTCCTTCCGCAAAGGGCGTAACGCTTTGACTGGATGAGTTTCGCGGCATTCCGACTTCGATGCCCCGGTTGCCGAAATTCAGTTGCCTTTGAATTTCGGGTGATCCCTCTTGAGCATGTATGCTTCTGCTACTTGTTCTACACCACACTTCCTTCCGCAAAGGGCGTAACGCTTTGACTGGATGAGTTTCGCGGCATTCCGACTTCGATGCCCCGGTTGCCGAAATTCAGTTGCCTTTGAATTTCGGGTGATCCCTCTTGAGCATGTATGCTTCTGCTACTTGTTCTACACCACACTTCCTTCCGCAAAGGGCGTAACGCTTTGACTGGATGAGTTTCGCGGCATTCCGACTTCGATGCCCCGGTTGCCGAAATTCAGTTGCCTTTGAATTTCGGGTGATCCCTCTTGAGCATGTATGCTTCTGCTACTTGTTCTACAGCACACTTCCTTCCGCAAAGGGCGTAACGCTTTGACTGGATGAGTTTCGCGGCATTCCGACTTCGATGCCCCGGTTGCCGAAATTCAGTTGCCTTTGAATTTCGGGTGATCCCTCTTGAGCATGTATGCTTCTGCTACTTGTTCTACACCACACTTCCTTCCGCAAAGGGCGTAACGCTTTGACTGGATGAGTTTCGCGGCATTCCGACTTCGATGCCCCGGTTGCCGAAATTCAGTTGCCTTTGAATTTCGGGTGATCCCTCTTGAGCATGTATGCTTCTGCTACTTGTTCTACACCACACTTCCTTCCGCAAAGGGCGTAACGCTTTGACTGGATGAGTTTCGCGGCATTCCGACTTCGATGCCCCGGTTGCCGAAATTCAGTTGCCTTTGAATTTCGGGTGATCCCTCTTGAGCATGTATGCTTCTGCTACTTGTTCTACACCACACTTCCTTCCGCAAAGGGCGTAACGCTTTGACTGGATGAGTTTCGCGGCATTCCGACTTCGATTGCCCCGGTTGCCGAAATTCAGTTGCCTTTGAATTTCGGGTGATCCCTCTTGAGCATGTATGCTTCTGCTACTTGTTCTACACCACACTTCCTTCCGCAAAGGGCGTAACGCTTTGACTGGATGAGTTTCGCGGCATTCCGACTTCGATGCCCCGGTTGCCGAAATTCAGTTGCCTTTGAATTTCGGGTGATCCCTCTTGAGCATGTATGCTTCTGCTACTTGTTCTACACCACACTTCCTTCCGCAAAGGGCGTAACGCTTTGACTGGATGAGTTTCGCGGCATTCCGACTTCGATGCCCCGGTTGCCGAAATTCAGTTGCCTTTGAATTTCGGGTGATCCCTCTTGAGCATGTATGCTTCTGCTACTTGTTCTACACCACACTTCCTTCCGCAAAGGGCGTAACGCTTTGACTGGATGAGTTTCGCGGCATTCCGACTTCGATGCCCCGGTTGCCGAAATTCAGTTGCCTTTGAATTTCGGGTGATCCCTCTTGAGCATGTATGCTTCTGCTACTTGTTCTACACCACACTTCCTTCCGCAAAGGGCGTAACGCTTTGACTGGATGAGTTTCGCGGCATTCCGACTTCGATGCCCCGGTTGCCGAAATTCAGTTGCCTTTGAATTTCGGGTGATCCCTCTTGAGCATGTATGCTTCTGCTACTTGTTCTACACCACACTTCCTTCCGCAAAGGGCGTAACGCTTTGACTGGATGAGTTTTGCGGCATTCCGACTTCGATGCCCCGGTTGCCGAAATTCAGTTGCCTTTGAATTTCTGGTGATCCCTCTTGAGCATGTATGCTTCTGCTACTTGTTCTACACCACACTTCCTTCCGCAAAGGGCGTAACGCTTTGACTGGATGAGTTTCGCGGCATTCCGACTTCGATGCCCGGTTGCCGAAATTCAGTTGCCTTTGAATTTCGGTGATCCCTCTTGAGCATGTATGCTTCTGCTACTTGTTCTACACCACACTTCCTTCCGCAAAGGGCGTAACGCTTTGACTGGATGAGTTTCGCGGCATTCCGACTTCGATGCCCCGGTTGCCGAAATTCAGTTGCCTTTGAATTTCGGGTGATCCCTCTTGAGCATGTATGCTTCTGCTACTTGTTCTACACCACACTTCCTTCCGCAAAGGGCGTAACGCTTTGACTGGATGAGTTTCGCGGCATTCCGACTTCGATGCCCCGGTTGCCGAAATTCAGTTGCCTTTGAATTTCGGGTGATCCCTCTTGAGCATGTATGCTTCTGCTACTTGTTCTACACCACACTTCCTTCCGCAAAGGCGTAACGCTTTGACTGGATGAGTTTCGCGGCATTCCGACTTCGATGCCCCGGTTGCCGAAATTCAGTTGCCTTTGAATTTCGGGTGATCCCTCTTGAGCATGTATGCTTCTGCTACTTGTTCTACACCACACTTCCTTCCGCAAAGGCGTAACGCTTTGACTGGATGAGTTTCGCGGCATTCCGACTTCGATGCCCCGGTTGCCGAAATTCAGTTGCCTTTGAATTTCGGGTGATCCCTCTTGAGCATGTATGCTTCTGCTACTTGTTCTACACCACACTTCCTTCCGCAAAGGGCGTAACGCTTTGACTGGATGAGTTTCGCGGCATTCCGACTTCGATGCCCCGGTTGCCGAAATTCAGTTGCCTTTGAATTTCGGGTGATCCCTCTTGAGCATGTATGCTTCTGCTACTTGTTCTACACCACACTTCCTTCCGCAAAGGGCGTAACGCTTTGACTGGATGAGTTTCGCGGCATTCCGACTTCGATGCCCCTGTTGCCGAAATTCAGTTGCCTTTGAATTTCGGGTGATCCCTCTTGAGCATGTATGCTTCTGCTACTTGTTCTACACCACACTTCCTTCCGCAAAGGGCGTAACGCTTTGACTGGATGAGTTTCGCGGCATTCCGACTTCGATGCCCCGGTTGCCGAAATTCAGTTGCCTTTGAATTTCGGGTGATCCCTCTTGAGCATGTATGCTTCTGCTACTTGTTCTACACCACACTTCCTTCCGCAAAGGGCCTAACGCTTTGGCTGGATGAGTTTCGCGGCATTCCGACTTCGATGCCCCGGTTGCCGAAATTCAGTTGCCTTTGAATTTCGGGTGATCCCTCTTGAGCATGTATGCTTCTGCTACTTGTTCTACACCACACTTCCTTCCGCAAAGGGCGTAACGCTTTGCCTGGATGAGTTTCGCGGCATTCCGACTTCGATGCCCCGGTTGCCGAAATTCAGTTGCCTTTGAATTTCGGGTGATCCCTCTTGAGCATGTATGCTTCTGCTACTTGTTCTACACCACACTTCCTTCCGCAAAGGGCGTAACGCTTTGACTGGATGAGTTTCGCGGCATTCCGACTTCGATGCCCCGGTTGCCGAAATTCAGTTGCCTTTGAATTTCGGTGATCCCTCTTGAGCATGTATGCTTCTGCTACTTGTTCTACACCACACTTCCTTCCGCAAAGGGCGTAACGCTTTGACTGGATGAGTTTCGCGGCATTCCGACTTCGATGCCCCGGTTGCGAAATTCAGTTGCCTTTTGAATTTCGGGTGATCCCTCTTGAGCATGTATGCTTCTGCTACTTGTTCTACACCACACTTCCTTCCGCAAAGGGCGTAACGCTTTGACTGGATGAGTTTCGCGGCATTCCGACTTCGATGCCCAGGTTGCCGAAATTCAGTTGCCTTTGAATTTCGGGTGATCCCTCTTGAGCATGTATGCTTCTGCTACTTGTTCTACACCACACTTCCTTCCGCAAAGGGCGTAACGCTTTGACTGGATGAGTTTCGCGGCATTCCGACTTCGATGCCCCGGTTGCCGAAATTCAGTTGCCTTTGAATTTCGGGTGATCCCTCTTGAGCATGTATGCTTCTGCTACTTGTTCTACACCACACTTCCTTCCGCAAAGGGCGTAACGCTTTGACTGGATGAGTTTCGCGGCATTCCGACTTCGATGCCCCGGTTGCCGAAATTCAGTTGCCTTTTAATTTCGGGTGATCCCTCTTGAGCATGTATGCTTCTGCTACTTGTTCTACACCACACTTCCTTCCGCAAAGGCGTAACGCTTTGACTGGATGAGTTTCGCGGCATTCCGACTTCGATGCCCCGGTTGCCGAAATTCAGTTGCCTTTGAATTTCGGGTGATCCCTCTTGAGCATGTATGCTTCTGCTACTTGTTCTACACCACACTTCCTTCCGCAAAGGGCGTAACGCTTTGACTGGATGAGTTTCGCGGCATTCCGACTTCGATGCCCCGGTTGCCGAAATTCAGTTGCCTTTGAATTTAGGGTGATCCCTCTTGAGCATGTATGCTTCTGCTACTTGTTCTACACCACACTTCCTTCCGCAAAGGGCGTAACGCTTTGACTGGATGAGTTTCGCGGCATTCCGACTTCGATTGCCCGGTTGCCGAAATTCAGTTGCCTTTGAATTTCGGGTGATCCCTCTTGAGCATGTATGCTTCTGCTACTTGTTCTACACCACACTTCCTTCCGCCACAAGGGCGTAACGCTTTTGACTGGATGAGTTTCGCAAGCTTCCGGACTTCGATGCCACGGTTGCCGAAATTAATTGCATTGATTTCGGGGTGATCCCTCTTGAGGCATGTATGCTTCTGCTATTGTTCTACACCACACTTCCTTCCGCAAAGGGCGTAAGCTTTGACTGGAATGAGTTTCGCGGCATTCCGACTTCGATGCCCGGTTGCCGAAAATTCAGTTGCCTTATTAAATTTCGGGTGCTCCCTCTTGAGCATGTAGGCTTCTCCTCCTAGTCTACACCAACAATTCCTCCGCAACGGGCGTACCGCTTTGATGGATGCGTTTCGCGGCTTCCGGGGCCTTCGATTGCCCCTGTTGACGACTTTCAGTTGCGTTCCTTGAATTCGGTGTCCCTTTGAGCATGTATGCTTCTCCTACTAGTTCTACAGCAACATTCCTTCCGCAAAGGGCGTAACTCTTGACTGGATGCGGTTTCGCAGCATTCTGCCTCGATGCCTCGTTGCGAAATTCCTGCCCTTTTCCTTCGGGTGATCCCTCTTGAGCATGTATGCTTTGCTACTGTTTACACCACACTTCTTCCGCAAAGGGCGTAACGCTTGGCCTGGATGAGTTT
>JAAWWB010002106.1:0-19077 GCA_018804465.1 Populus tomentosa | reverse complement strand
CCCGGTTGCCGAAATTCAGTTGCCTTTGAATTTCCGGTGATCCCTCTTGAGCATGTATGCTTCTACTACTTGTTCTTCACCACACTTCCTTCCGCAAAACGCGTAACGCTTTGACTCAATGAGTTTCGCGGCATTCCGGCTTCGATGCCCCGATCGCCGAAATTCAGTTGCCTTTGAATTTCGGGTGATCCCTCTTGAGCATGTATGCTTCTGCTACATGTTCTACATCACACTTCCTTCCTCACACAACGAAACGGTTTGACTCGGTGACTTTTG
Source organism: Populus tomentosa (assembly GCA_018804465.1). NCBI lineage: Eukaryota > Viridiplantae > Streptophyta > Magnoliopsida > Malpighiales > Salicaceae > Populus > Populus tomentosa. The sequence goes on along the minus strand of JAAWWB010002106.1, from coordinate 18,801 downwards.
CGGCATTCCGACTTCAATGCCCCGGTTGCCGACATTCAGTTGCCTTTGAATTTCGGGTGATCCCTCTTGAGCATGTATGCTTCTGCTACTTGTTCTACATCACACTTCCTTCCTCAAATGGCAAAACGCTTTGACTCGGTGACTTTCACGGCATTCCGACTTCGATGCCCCGGTTGCCGAAATTCAGTTGCCTTTGAATTTCGGGTGATCCCTCTTGAGCATGTATGCTTCTGCTACTTGTTCTACATCACACTTCCTTCCTCAAATGGCAAAACACTTTGACTCGGTGACTTTCACGGCATTCTGACTTCGATGCCCCTGTTGCCGAAATTCAGTTGCCTTTGAATTTCGGGTGATCCCTCTTGAGCATGGATGCTTCTGCTACTTGTTCTACACCACACCTCCTTCCGCAAAGGGCGTAACGCTTTGACTAGATGAGTTTCGCGGCATTCCGACTTTGATGCCCCGATCGCCAAAATTCAGTTGCCCCGATCGCCAAAATTCAGTTGCCTTTGAATTTCGGGTGATCATGTATGCTTCTGCTACAAGTTCTACATCACACTTCCTTCCTCACACAACGAAACGCTTTGACTCGGTGACTTTGGCGGCATTCCGACTTTGATGCCCCGATCGCCGAAATTCAGTTGCCTTTGTATTTCGGGTGATCCCTCTTGAGCATGTATGCTTCTGCTACATGTTCTACATCACACTTTCGTGTTCAAACAGCGAAACGCTTTGACTCGGTGACTTTTGCAGCATTCCGACTTCGATGCCCCGGTTGCCGAAATTCAGTTGCCTTTGAATTTCGGGTGATCCCTCTTGAGCATGTTTGCTTCTGCTACTTGTTCTACATCACACTTCCTTCCTCAAATAGCAAAACGCTTTGACTCGGTGACTTTCTCGACATTCCGACTTCGATGCCCCGGTTGCCGAAATTCAGTTGCCTTTGAATTTCCGGTGATCCCTCTTGAGCATGTATGCTTCTACTACTTGTTCTTTACCACACTTCCTTCCGCAAAACGCGTAACGCTTTGACTCAATGAGTTTCGCGGCATTCCGGCTTCGATGCCCCGATCGCCGAAATTCAGTTGCCTTTGAATTTCGGGCGATCCCTCTTGAGCATGTATGCTTCTGCTACATGTTCTACATCACACTTCCTTCCTCACACAACGAAACGCTTTGACTCGGTGACTTTGGCGGCATTCCGACTTCGATGCCCGATCGCCGAAATTCAGTTGCCTTTGTATTTCGGGTGATCCCTCTTGAGCATGTATGCTTCTACTACATGTTCTACATCACACTTCCTTGCTCAAACAGCGAAACGCTTTGACTCGGTGACTTTTGCGGCATTCCGACTTCGATGCCCCGGTTGCCGAAATTCAGTTGCCTTTGAATTTCGGGTGATCCCTCTTGAGCATGTTTGCTTCTGCTACTTGTTCTACATCACACTTCCTTCCTCAAATGGCAAAACGCTTTGACTCGGTGACTTTCTCGGCATTCCGACTTCGATGCCCCGGTTGCCGAAATTCAGTTGCCTTTGAATTTCGGCTGATCCCTCTTGAGCATGTTTGCTTCTGCTACTTGTTCTACATCACACTTCCTTCCTCAAACAGCGAAACGCTTTGACTCGGTGACATTCATGGCATTTCGACTTCAATGCCCCGAGCGCCAAAATTCAGTTGCCTTTGAATTTCGGGCGATCCCTCTTGAGCATGTATGCTTCTGCTACATGTTCTACATCACACTTCCTTCCTCACACAACGAAACGCTTTGACTCGGTGACTTTGGCGGCATTCCGACTTCGATGCCCGATCGCCGAAATTCAGTTGCCTTTGTATTTCGGGTGATCCCTCTTGAGCATGTATGCTTCTGCTACATGTTCTATGTAAACCCCCGTAAATAAAAATAAATAATAAGAACAATAATAATAAAAAAGAAAGAATAAAAAAACAACACATAGGATCGAAGTAATGACGTTTCGATGAGTAATGGATATTCGATATGAAAGAAATGAATAAATAGTAGGAATGACAATAAATGTGTCATGTGAGAGAGAATGATCTCCATAAATAAATTTAAAGATATTGTTGAAGTCGAAAAGAGAGTCATGATTTTTAGTTTAAAACTTGTAACGTTGGCGAAACCAGTGATGAGGTTTCAATGGATGAAAGAATAAGAAAATAATAATAATAATAATAATAGAAGATATGATAAATGTGGTAATATTGAATTTATGGAGTATAAATTAAGGGGAAATGTCATGAGGATCTAAGTAAATAAATTAATGCATGAAATTCAGATTTTTGTGTAAAGACACTAATTGTCTAGTTTTACGATATCGATGATATATCTCAATCCGACCGTTGGATCGGGTTGAAATTTTGTAAGGAATCTCCAAACATATTGTTTTATATTAGGTTCAAATTTCGTGTCAATCGGAGTTGGAAAGGATTTACGAAGATTACTGAAAATCGGGTAAATAAAAGAAGATGACACAATGGGCATTTTTGTAATTTTATCAAAACAAATACTCTCCTCTCCTCTCTTTAAAAACAGAACACGTCCTCTGCAAATTAAAAAGGAAACAGGAGGGAGACCATTTGTTTTGTCCCATTTTCTTCATTTTCTCTTCATCTCTTCAAGCTAAATCAAAAGGGAGTGTTCTTAGGAGGATCAAAACAAATTAAATAACAACTTAGAGAGTTATAGAGCTTGAGAGAAACAAAGAGAAGAAGCTGGAAATTGGAAGAGGAGGACATGATTTTTGTAAATTTTTGCAAGAATTCATTGAAATAAGTTAAAGTAGCAAAGGTAAGCAATATAACCTTTAGTAATTTCGTTTTTCTCTCTTGTTCTTGCATGAGGAGAAGAAAACCCCCAAGTTTAAAATTCTAGGGTTCATATAAATATTTTAGGGGAGTAATTGTTCATGTGAATTTCGAGATTTAATTACATGAAAATGGCTTGATTTGCTGAAAAATAGAAAGAATCAATTGATTTGAAACTATGGGTTTTGGGATTGCAACAGAGCAGTCACTTCGGCAGCCATAGTTTTATTTTCCACCGTTGGATTAAATTGATTTTTGGATATGTTATTATGCTCAATGTCACCTACCTTCTGACCGGAGGGATTGTAAATATCAGACTTCCTGTGAGGGCTGTCACCGGAGGAACAGTTCTGGAAAATCACACTTCAAGACAGCCTTGTTCGTCAGCTGTTACATCATCATTTCACCGTTGGATTGGTCTGGAGTTTGGATATGTTGTTCATCCAGATGTTATATAACTTCTGAACGGTTTAGATCGGAAAATAACACTCCTACTAGAAATTGTACTTCCTGAACAGCAGGTCTCCAAATTTCAGGTCAGTCCGGTATTGTTCTGATATCGGGAGTTTTAACCGTTGGATGTATGTTAATTTTGGATATGTTATTCTAATGACGATGATGTATAATTCCACCGTTTGGATGTATTGAACTCTAAATTTAAATAATGATGTTTTAAGTTTGGTTTGAGAAATATTGAATGAGAATATGAGGGTTAGCATAAAAAGTATGTTTTGGGACTAGGGATAATGGTAATGAGTTTAATGATGATGGTTGTGTTTGTGTTCTGTTTGAGTCATGTTTGATGTGTTGATAAGTGATGGTATCGTTAAATTCTATAAAGAATAGTGATTGACTAATATTTTGGTTGTGTTAGAATGGAAAATCATGTTGTAAGTTGAATTATGATATAAGGAATCATTTTGAGTGTGCTTTTGGAAAAATTTGGCATGTGTAGTCATTGATAAAATTTAAGTTAAATTACATTGTTTGGTGATAGATTAAATGTCTTGGGACAAAAGAAAATCGGTGACAAAAAGTCATGCCCTTTGGACATTGAAGATCATTGATGAAGAATTGAATTAAATGGGCGTTTAATTTAAATGACAAGTACGAAAATAAATTACATTCATGGAAATTGTTTACGGAAGTATTTGATTTTGTGAATTTATGAATATTATGAATAAATCGGGAAGATTCAATAATGATTCAGGATGTTATATTAAAAATGTAGGAGAAGCATTCACTCGACTTCTCAGGAGCTCGTATAGTAGGAGCTATGCAGGAGGGGCACAACAACAACAAGGAAGAGCGAGTTGAGCTTCTGCAGCTGGTAGGTGTTCTATACCTACACTTTTTATGTAGCGTTAATTTACGAACTTATTAAATTCTTGGTCTTTGCGTCTATGGATGAAACCACAAAGAGAGAGGATAAAGTGAAATAAACGAGAAATTAAAAATGGATTTGAGTACTTGACTGGATTAAGAATATGAATTACACTAATAGACTTCGTTGATGATCATTCCTCGAACTTGATTAGCCGGTCCCGAATGCGGAGGCTAATGATGTTAGTAAGGTTTACTAACATCGGGCTTAAATGTTGACAAATTATTGATTAGCTTCGGCTAATGGCATCCGAATGGATGACCGGGATGAAGGACTGATTAGCTTCGGCTAATGGCATCTGAATGGATAGCCAGGACAAATGAATGATTAGCTTCGGCTAATGGCATCCGAATGGATGGCCGGGACAACGAATGATTAGCTTCGGCTAATGGCATCCGGATGGATGGCCGGGACAAATGAATGATTAGCTTCGGCTAATGGCATCCGAATGGATGGCCGGAACAATGAATAATTAGCTTCGACTAATGACATCCGGATGGATGGCCGGGACAAATGAATGATTAGCTTTGGCTAATGGCATCCGAAGTGGATGACCGGGGTGAGCGAAAAGTTAATGATATTGACCGGTGCTGTCAATATCGGCAATCACACGAAACTTGATTAGCCGGTCCCGAATGCGGAGGCTAATGATGTTAGTAAGGTTTACTAACATCGGCATAATCATCCCTGAAAACGAGGGATACTGAACTTGATTAACTATTCGGGTGAGAATAGTTAATGATATTGACCGGTGCTGTCAATATCGGCAATCACACAAAACTTGATTAGCCGGTCCCGAATGCGGAGGCTAATGATGTTAGTAAGGTTTACTAACATCGGCATAATCATCCCTGAAAACGAGGGATACTGAACTTGATTAACTATTCGGGTGAGAATAGTTAATGATACTGACCGGTGCTATCAATATCGGCAATCACACGAAACCTGATTAGCTGGTTTCGAATGCGGAGGCTAATGATGTTAGTAAGGTTTACTAACATCGGCATAATCATCCCTGAAAACGAGGGATACTGAACTTGATTAACTATTCGGGTGAGAATAGTTAATGATACTGACCGGTGCTGTCAATATTGGCAATCACACGAAACTTGATTAGCCGGTCCCGAATGCGGAGGCTAATGATGTTAGTAAGGTTTACTAACATCGGCATAATCATCCCTGAAAACGAGGGATACTGAACTTGATTAACTATTCGGGTGAGAATAGTTAATGATATTGACCGGTGCTATCCATATCGACAATCACACGAAACTTGACTAGTTATTCCTAAAGTGAAAGCTAATGATGTCAAGAATCTTGACATCAACATTTCCAGAAATATTCCAAGATATTATGGAAAGAAAAATCTGATTGACTATTTCATGTTAGAAATAGTCGATAACATCAATCAATGGTATTAATTTTGACGTTTATAATGAACTTGATTAGCTGATCCTAATATGAGAGACTAATAACACTAATGAAAATTTATTAGTATCAGCATTCCCTTCCAAGTTTTAGGGGAGAGGTAATAATTAAAAATATTAATGAAATGGGGATTGACATCTTGATAGGATTATTCATTTAGCCTTGAAGAGGCGGATATTGATTGGAAATTATGGAATAAGATGGGCGGAGGAACTAGTTACCCGGTGATGGGCTAGTGGCATTAGTTTTGTTTTCTAATGACCGGAATATACAACTTGAATTAAACTTACTTGTGTGGTGTTAATAGTGTCAGGATGACTGACCTGTCAGATTATAAATGGAATGTTGGATGATACCTAATTGTTAAACAAAAATGGTAATTTGTGATGTAAAGATGTTGTATTAAGGTTTCATGTTGTTACTGGCATGATAAGAATTTAGTGATAATTATAATAGTGTAATAAAATGCCAATAATAGTCATATTATTCGAAGATGGATCGAATGTGAATATTGTGAAAATGATGGCAGGTTCCATGATAATGAGAGATTTTACTGAAAATCTAAAGAAACATTGGAATGTGTTGAAATGGGCACAAGAAATATGTAAGTGGAATATATTTATAAACTAAAATTGGACCGAAATCATGATGAGTTTGACAACTTATATGGAAAAGCCATAATGGGTATAATAGATGTTGGGATTGAAATTGATATAAAGAGATAGAGTAAGGGAGAGAAATCACATGGTAGATATTATAATGAATTAAATGCGCTCATGAGGTGAAACAAGACACAAAATGAAAATGTTGAATTATTATAATGAATTAAATGCGCTCATGAGGTGAAACAAGACACGAAATGAAAATGTTGAATGATTCTAGGAAGGATGGATAGAGACGTAATAATGGAAGGATAAATGAGAATTTCAAGGAACTGTGATTGCATATCATTGAATATATGTTTAACTTCGTGCATGTATTGTGTGGTTTTCCTTTTATGCTATATTTATTATATACATTATGAAATTGCAGGTCCTTTAGATTCACGCCAGGAGTAGCGTTACAGGTCCTCTAGTTTCCTTTTGCATGATTGAATAAGAAGATGAACATTAATGTATTTTTTCATTAAGGAACTAAATGACTTAATATGTAATAGTACTCTTTTTACATTAAGTGTCGGGACATAAAAATGTATTATTTTGTATTTGTAATCATAGTTTGCTTACTTGCAATTATTATGAATTATGTGTGTTAATGGGAAAGAAATGAGCATGCAAAATGTGAGGCATGTACCGTGAATGATGTGTTGTTGAGGTTCTACATGATTATGATATGATTGAGAAATAAGTATACTTGTACAGGATGTTGTCGATAATTTGGGACCTCCAGATATAAAAGGAAACTCTGCCAAAATTTCAGTGGAAATTTCGGCAAGTCTCAGATAAGTTCGGTGGATAAAAAAAAAAACCCATTTTTTTAAAAGTTAATGCTCAAAGTTCTTTTATGAATGTACGAAATTACAGGGCGTTACATTCTACATCACACTTCCTTCCTTACACAGCGAAACGCTTTGACTCGGTGACTTTTGCGGCATTCCGACTTCGATTCCCCGGTTGCCGAAATTCAGTTGCCTTTGAATTTCGGGTGATCCCTCTTGAGCATGTATGCTTCTGCTACTTGTTCTACATCACTCTTCCTTCCGCAAACGGCAAAACGCTATGACTCGATGAGTTTCGCGGCATTCCGACTTCGATGCCCCGATCGCCGAAATTCAGTTGCCTTTGAATTTCGGGTGATCCCTCTTGAGCATGTATGCTTCTGCTACATGTTCTACATCACACTTCCTTCCTCACACAGCGAAACGCTTTGACTCGGTGACTTTTGCGGCATTCCGACTTCGATTCCTCGGTTGCCGAAATTCAGTTGCCTTTGAATTTCGGGTGATCCCTCTTGAGCATGTTTGCTTCTGCTACTTGTTCTACATCACACTTCCTTCCTCAAACAGCGAAACGCTTTGACTCGGTGACATTCATCGCATTTCAACTTCGATACCCCGGTTGCCGAAATTCAGTTGCCTTTGAATTTCGGGTGATCCCTCTTGAGCATGTATGCTTCTGCTACTTGTTCTACATCACACTTCCTTCCTCAATTGGCGAAACGCTTTGACTCTGTGACATTCATGGCATTCCGACTTCGATGCCCCGGTTGCCGAAATTCAGTTGACTCGATGAGTTTCACAGCATTCCGACTTCGATGCCCCGATCTTGAAAATTCATATGCCTTTGAATTTCGCGTGATCCCTCTTGAGCATGTATGCTTCTGCTACATGTTCTACATCACACTTCCTTCCTCACACAACGAAACGCTTTGACTCGGTGACTTTTGCGGCATTCCGACTTCGATGCCCAGGTTGCCGACATTCAGTTGCCTTTGAATTTCGGGTGATCCCTCTTGAGCATGTATGCTTCTGCTACTTGTTCTACATCACACTTCCTTCCTCAAATGGCAAAACGCTTTGACTCGGTGACTTTCACGGCATTTCGACTTCGATGCCCCGTTCGCCGAAATTCAGTTGCCTTTGAATTTCGGGTGATCCCTCTTGAGCATGTATGCTTCTGCTACTTGTTCTACATCAGTCTTCCTTCCGCAAACGGCGAAACGCTTTGACTCGGTGAGTTTCGCGGCATTCCGACTTCGATTCCCCGGTTGCTGAAATTAAGTTGCCTTTGAATTTCAGGTGATCCCTCTTGAGCATGAATGCTTCTGCTACTTGTTCTACACCACACTTCCTTCCGCAAAGGGCGTAACGGTTTCACTCGGTGAGTTTCGCGGCATTCCGACTTCGATGCCCCGGTCGCCGAAATTCAGTTGCCTTTGAATTTCGGGTGATCCCTCTTGAGCATGTATGCTTCTGCTACATGTTCTACATCACACTTCCTTCCTCACACAGCGAAACGCTTTGACTCGGTGACTTTTGCGGCATTCCGACATCGATGACCCGGTTGTCAAAATTCAGTTGCCTTTGAATTTCGGGTGATCCCTCTTGAGCATGTATGCTTCTGCTACATGTTCTACATCACACTTCCTTCCTCAAATGGCAAAACGCTTTGACTCGGTGACTTTCACGGCATTCCGTCTTGGATTCCCCTGTTGCCGAAATTCAGTTGCCTTTGAATTTCGGGTGATCCCTCTTGAGCATGTATGCTTCTGCTACATGTTCTACATCACACTTCCTTCCTCAAACGGCAAAACGCTTTGACTCGGTGAGTTTCGCTGCATTCCGACTTCGATGCCCTGGTTGCCGAAATTAAGTTGCCTTTGAATTTCGGGTGATCCCTCTTGAGCATGAATGCTTCTACTACTTGTTCTACACCACACTTCCTTCCGCAAACGGCGAAATGCTTTGACTCGATGAGTTTCGCGGCATTCCGACTTCGATGCCCCGATCGCCGAAATTCCGTTGTCTTTGAATTTCGGGTGATCCCTCTTGAGCATGTATGCTTCTGCTACATGTTCTACATCACACTTCCTTCCTCACACAACGAAACGCTTTGACTCGGTGACTTTTGCGGCATTCCGACTTCGATGCCCCGGTTGCCGAAATTCAGTTGCCTTTGAATTTCGGGTGATCCCTCTTGAGCATGTATGCTTCTGCTACATGTTCTACATCACACTTCCTTCCTCAAACAGCGAAACGCTTTGACTCGGTGACTTTTGCGGCATTCCGACTTCGATGCCCCGGTTGCCGAAATTCAGTTGCCTTTGAATTTCGGGTGATCCCTCTTGAGCATGTATGCTTCTGCTACTTGTTCTACATCACTCTTCCTTCCGCAAACGGCAAAACGCTATGACTCGATGAGTTTCGCGGCATTCCGACTTCGATGCCCCGATCTCCAAAATTCAGTTGCCTTTGAATTTCGGGTGATCCCTCTTGAGCATGTATGCTTCTGCTACATGTTCTACATCACACTTCCTTCCTCACACAGCGAAACGCTTTGACTCGGTGACTTTTGCGGCATTCCGACTTCGATTCCTCGGTTGCCGAAATTCAGTTGCCTTTGAATTTCGGGTGATCCCTCTTGAGCATGTTTGCTTCTGCTACTTGTTCTACATCACACTTCCTTCCTCAAACAGCGAAACGCTTTGACTCGGTGACATTCATGGCATTTCGACATCGATGCCCCGGTTGCCGAAATTCAGTTGCCTTTGAATTTCGGGTGATCCCTCTTGAGCATGTATGCTTCTGCTACTTGTTCTACATCACACTTCCTTCCTCAATTGGCAAAACGCTTTGACTCTGTGACATTCATGGCATTCCGACTTCGATGCCCCGGTTGCCGAAATTCAGTTGACTCGATGAGTTTCGCGGCATTCCGACTTCGATGACCCGATCGTGAAAATTCAGTTGCCTTTGAATTTCGCGTGATCCCTCTTGAGCATGTATGCTTCTGCTACATGTTCTACATCACACTTCCTTCCGCAAACGACAAAACGCTTTGACTCGATGAGTTTCGCGGCATTCCGACTTCGATGCCCCGATCGCCGAAATTCAGTTGCCTTTGAATTTCGAGTGATCCCTCTTGAGCATGTATGCTTCTGCTACATGTTCTACATCACACTTCCTTGCTCAAACAGCGAAACGCTTTGACTCGGTGACTTTTGCGGCATTCCGACTTCGATGCCCCGGTTGCCAAAATTCAGTTGCCTTTGAATTTCAGGTGATCCCTCTTGAGCATGGATGCTTCTGCTACTTGTTGTACACCACACTTCCTTCCGCAAAGGGCGTAACGCTTTGACTCGATGAGTTTCACGGCATTCCGACTTCGATGCCCCGATCGCAAAAATTCAGTTGCCTTTGAATTTCGGGTGATCCCTCTTGAGCATGTATGCTTCTGCTACATGTTCTACATCACACTTCCTTCCTCACACAACGAAACGCTTTGACTCGGTGACTTTGGCGGCATTCCGACTTCGATGCCCCGATCGCCGAAATTCAGTTGCCTTTGTATTTCGGGTGATCCCTCTTGAGCATGTATGCTTCTGCTACATGTTCTACATCACACTTCCTTGCTCAAACAGCGAAACGCTTTGACTCGGTGACTTTTGCGGCATTCCGACTTCGATGCCCCGGTTGCCGAAATTCAGTTGCCTTTGAATTTCGGGTGATCCCTCTTGAGCATGTATGCTTCTGCTACATGTTCTACATCACACTTCCTTCCTCACACAGCGAAATGCTTTGACTCGGTGACTTTTGCGGCATTCCGACTTCGATTCCCCGGTTGCCGAAATTCAGTTGCCTTTGAATTTCGGGTGATCCCTCTTGAGCATGTATGCTTCTGCTACTTGTTCTACATCACTCTTCCTTCCGCAAACGGCAAAACGCTTTGACTCGATGAGTTTCGTGGCATTCCGACTTCGATGCCCCGATCGCCAAAATTCAGTTGCCTTTGAATTTCGGGTGATCCCTCTTGAGCATGTATACTTCTGCTACATGTTCTACATCACACTTCCTTCCTCACACACTAAAACGCTTTGACTCCATGACTTTTGCGGCATTCCGACTTCGAAGCCCAGGTTGCCGAAATTCAGTTGCCTTTGAATTTCGGGTGATCCCACTTGAGCATGTATGCTTCTGCTACTTGTTCTACATCACTCTTCCTTCCGCAAACGACAAAACGCTTTGACTCGATGAGTTTCGCGGCATTCCGACTTCGATGCCTCGCTCGCCAAAATTCAGTTGCCTTTGAATTTCGGGTGATCCCTCTTGAGCATGTATGCTTCTGCTACTTGTTCTACACCACACTTCCTTCCGCAAAGGGTGTAACGCTTTGACTCGATGAGTTTCGCGGCATTCCGACTTCGATGCCCCGATCGCCAAAATTCAGTTGCCTTTGAATTTCGGGTGATCCCTCTTGAGCATGTATGCTTCTGCTACATGTTCTACATCACACTTCCTTCCTCACACAGCGAAACGCTTTGACTCGGTGACTTTTGCGGCATTCCGACTTCGATTCCCCGGTTGCCGAAATTCAGTTGCCTTTGAATTTCGGGTGATCCCTCTTGAGCATGGATGCTTCTGCTACATGTTCTACATCACACTTCCTTCCTCACACAGCGAAACGCTTTGACTCGGTGACTTTTGCGGCATTCCGCCTTCGATGCCACGGTTGCCGAAATTCCGTTGTCTTTGAATTTCGGGTGATCCCTCTTGAGCATGTATGCTTCTGCTACATGTTCTACATCACACTTCCTTCCTCACACAACGAAACGCTTTGACTCGGTGACTTTTGCGGCATTCCGACTTCGATGCCCCGGTTGCCGAAATTCAGTTGCCTTTGAATTTCGGGTGATCCCTCTTGAGCATGTATGCTTCTGCTACATGTTCTACATCACACTTCCTTCCTCAAACAGCGAAACGCTTTGACTCGGTGACTTTTGTGGCATTCCGACTTCGATGCCCCGGTTGCCGAAATTCAGTTGCCTTTGAATTTCGGGTGATCCCTCTTGAGCATGTATGCTTCTGCTACTTGTTCTACATCACTCTTCCTTCCGCAAACGGCAAAACGCTATGACTCGATGAGTTTCGCGGCATTCCGACTTCGATGCCCTGATCGCCAAAATTCAGTTGCCTTTGAATTTCGGGTGATCCCTCTTGAGCATGTATGCTTCTGCTACATGTTCTACATCACACTTCCTTCCTCACACAGCGAAACGCTTTGACTCGGTGACTTTTGCGGCATTCCGACTTCGATTCCTCGGTTGCCGAAATTCAGTTGCCTTTGAATTTCGGGTGATCCCTCTTGAGCATGTTTGCTTCTGCTACTTGTTCTACATCACACTTCCTTCCTCAAACAGCGAAACGCTTTGACTCGGTGACATTCATGGCATTTCGACATCGATGCCCCGGTTGCCGAAATTCAGTTGCCTTTGAATTTCGGGTGATCCCTCTTGAGCATGTATGCTTCTGCTACTTGTTCTACATCACACTTCCTTCCTCAATTGGCGAAACGCTTTGACTCTGTGACATTCATGGCATTCCGACTTCGATGCCCCGGTTGCCGAAATTCAGTTGACTCGATGAGTTTCGCGGCATTCCGACTTCGATGACCCGATCGCGAAAATTCAGTTGCCTTTGAATTTCGCGTGATCCCTCTTGAGCATGTATGCTTCTGCTACGTGTTCTACATCACACTTCCTTCCGCAAACGACAAAACGCTTTGACTCGATGAGTTTCGCGGCATTCCGACTTCGATGCCCCGATCGCCGAAATTCAGTTGCCTTTGAATTTCGAGTGATCCCTCTTGAGCATGTATGCTTCTGCTACATGTTCTACATCACACTTCCTTCCTCAAACAGCGAAACGCTTTGACTCGGTGACTTTTGCGGCATTCCGACTTCGATGCCCCGGTTGCCAAAATTCAGTTGCCTTTGAATTTCAGGTGATCCCTCTTGAGCATGGATGCTTCTGCTACTTGTTCTACACCACACTTCCTTCCGCAAAGGGCGTAACGCTTTGACTCGATGAGTTTCACGGCATTCCGACTTCGATGCCCCGATCGCCGAAATTCAGTTGCCTTTGAATTTCGGGTGATCCCTCTTGAGCATGTATGCTTCTGCTACATGTTCTACATCACACTTCCTTCCTCACACAACGAAACGCTTTGACTCGGTGACTTTGGCGGCATTCCGACTTCGATGCCCCGATCGCCGAAATTCAGTTGCCTTTGTATTTCGGGTGATCCCTCTTGAGCATGTATGCTTCTGCTACATGTTCTACATCACACTTCCTTGCTCAAACAGCGAAACGCTTTGACTCGGTGACTTTTGCGGCATTCCGACTTCGATGCCCCGGTTGCCGAAATTCAGTTGCCTTTGAATTTCGGGTGATCCCTCTTGAGCATGTATGCTTCTGCTACATGTTCTACATCACACTTCCTTCCTCACACAGCGAAATGCTTTGACTCGGTGACTTTTGCGGCATTCCGACTTCGATTCCCCGGTTGCCGAAATTCAGTTGCCTTTGAATTTCGGGTGATCCCTCTTGAGCATGTATGCTTCTGCTACTTGTTCTACATCACTCTTCCTTCCGCAAACGGCAAAACGCTTTGACTCGATGAGTTTCGTGGCATTCCGACTTCGATGCCCCGATCGCCAAAATTCAGTTGCCTTTGAATTTCGGGTGATCCCTCTTGAGCATGTATACTTCTGCTACATGTTCTACATCACACTTCCTTCCTCACACACTAAAACGCTTTGACTCCATGACTTTTGCGGCATTCCGACTTCGAAGCCCAGGTTGCCGAAATTCAGTTGCCTTTGAATTTCGGGTGATCCCACTTGAGCATGTATGCTTCTGCTACTTGTTCTACATCACTCTTCCTTCCGCAAACGACAAAACGCTTTGACTCGATGAGTTTCGCGGCATTCCGACTTCGATGCCCCGATCGCCAAAATTCAGTTGCCTTTGAATTTCGGGTGATCCCTCTTGAGCATGGATGCTTCTGCTACTTGTTCTACACCACACTTCCTTCCGCAAAGGGTGTAACGCTTTGACTCGATGAGTTTCGCGGCATTCCGACATCGATGCCCCGATCGCCAAAATTCAGTTGCCTTTGAATTTCGTGTGATCCCTCTTGAGCATGTATGCTTCTGCTACATGTTCTACATCACACTTCCTTCCTCACACAGCGAAACGCTTTGACTCGGTGACTTTTGCGGCATTCCGACTTCGATTCCCCGGTTGCCGAAATTCAGTTGCCTTTGAATTTCGGGTGATCCCTCTTGAGCATGGATGCTTCTGCTACATGTTCTACATCACACTTCCTTCCTCACACAGCGAAACGCTTTGACTCGGTGACTTTTGCGGCATTCCGCCTTCGATGCCACGGTTGCCGAAATTCAGTTGCCTTTGAATTTCGGGTGATCCCTCTTGAGCATGTATGCTTCTGCTACATGTTCTACATCACACTTCCTTCCTCAAACAGCGAAACGCTTTGACTCGGTGACTTTTGCGGCATTCCGACTTCGATGCCCCGGTTGCCGAAATTCAGTTGCCTTTGAATTTCGGGTGATCCCTTTTGAGCATGTATTCTTCTGCTACTTGTTCTACAGCACACTTCCTTCCTCAATTGGCGAAACGCTTTGACTCTGTGACATTCATGGCATTCCGACTTCGATGCCCCGGTTGCCGAAATTCAGTTGACTCGATGAGTTTCGCGGCATTCCGACTTCGATGCCCCGATCGCGAAAATTCAGTTGCCTTTGAATTTCGTGTGATCCCTCTTGAGCATGTATGCTTCTGCTACATGTTCTACATCACACTTCCTTCCTCACACAGCGAAACGCTTTGACTCGGTGACTTTTGCGGCATTCCGACTTCGATTCCCCGGTTGCCGAAATTCAGTTGCCTTTGAATTTCGGGTGATCCCTCTTGAGCATGGATGCTTCTGCTACTTGTTCTACACCACACTTCCTTCCGCAAAGGGCGTAACGCTTTGACTCGATGTGTTTCGCGGCATTCCGACTTCGATGCCCCGATCGCCAAAATTCAGTTGCCTTTGAATTTCGGGTGATCCCTCTTGAGCATGTATGCTTCTGCTACATGTTCTACATCACACTTCCTTCCTCAAACAGCGAAACGCTTTAACTCGGTGAGTTACGCGGCATTCCGACTTCGATTCCCCGGTTGCTGAAATTAAGTTGCCTTTGAATTTCAGGTGATCCCTCTTGAGCATGAATGCTTCTGCTACTTGTTCTACACCACACTTCCTTCCGCAAAGGGCGTAACGGTTTGACTCGGTGAGTTTCGCGGCATTCCGACTTCGATGCCCCGGTCGCCGAAATTCAGTTGCCTTTGAATTTCGGGTGATCCCTCTTGAGCATGAATGCTTCTGCTACTTGTTCTACACCACACTTCCTTCCGCAAAGGGCGTAACGGTTTGACTCGGTGAGTTTCGCGGCATTCCGACTTCGATGCCCCGGTCGCCGAAATTCAGTTGCCTTTGAATTTCGGGTGATCCCTCTTGAGCATGTATGCTTCTGCTACTTGTTCTACATCAGTCTTCCTTCCGCAAACGGCGAAACGCTTTGACTCGGTGAGTTACGCGGCATTCCGACTTCGATTCCCCGGTTGCTGAAATTAAGTTGCCTTTGAATTTCAGGTGATCCCTCTTGAGCATGAATGCTTCTGCTACTTGTTCTACACCACACTTCCTTCCGCAAAGGGCGTAACGGTTTCACTCGGTGAGTTTCGCGGCATTCCGACTTCGATGCCCCGGTCGCCGAAATTCAGTTGCCTTTGAATTTCGGGTGATCCCTCTTGAGCATGTATGCTTCTGCTACATGTTCTACATCACACTTCCTTCCTCACACAGCGAAACGCTTTGACTCGGTGACTTTTGCGGCATTCCGACTTCGATGCCCCGGTTGCCGAAATTCTGTTGCCTTTGAATTTCGGGTGATCCCTCTTGAGCATGTATGCTTCTGCTACTTGTTCTACAGCACACTTCCTTCCTCAATTGGCGAAACGCTTTGACTCTGTGACATTCATGGCATTCCGACTTCGATGCCCCGGTTGCCGAAATTCAGTTGACTCGATGAGTTTCGCGGCATTCCGACTTCGATGCCCCGATCGCCGAAATTCAGTTGCCTTTGTATTTCGGGTGATCCCTCTTGAGCATGTATGCTTCTGCTACATGTTCTACATCACACTTCCTTGCTCAAACAGCGAAACGCTTTGACTCGGTGACTTTTGCGGCATTCCGACTTCGATGCCCCGGTTGACGAAATTCAGTTGCCTTTGAATTTCGGGTGATCCCTCTTGAGCATGTTTGCTTCTGCTACTTGTTCTACATCACACTTCCTTCCTCAAATGGCAAAACGCTTTGACTCGGTGACTTTCTCGGCATTCCGACTTCGATGCCCTGGTTGCCGAAATTCAGTTGCCTTTGAATTTCAGGTGATCCCTCTTGAGCATGTATGCTTCTCCTACTTGTTCTTCACCACACTTCCTTCCACAAAGGGCGTAACGCTTTGACTTAATGAGTTTAGCGGCATTCCGGCTTCGATGCCCCGATCGCCGAAATTCAGTTGCCTTTGAATTTCGGGTGATCCCTCTTGAGCATGTAAGCTTCTGCTACATGTTCTACATCACACTTCCTTCCTCACACAGCGAAACGCTTTGACTCGGTGACTTTTGCGGCATTCCGACTTCGATTCCCCGGTTGCCGAAATTCAGTTGCCTTTGAATTTCGGGTGATCCCTCTTGAGCATGGATGCTTCTGCTACTTGTTCTACACCACACTTCCTTCCCCAAAGGGCGTAACGCTTTGACTCGATGTGTTTCGCGGCATTCCGACTTCGATGCCCCGATCGCCAAAATTCAGTTGCCTTTGAATTTCGGGTGATCCCTCTTGAGCATGTATGCTTCTGCTACATGTTCTACATCACACTTCCTTCCTCAAACAGCGAAACGCTTTGACTCCGTGACTTTTGCGGCATTCCGACTTCGATGCCCCGGTTGCCGAAATTCAGTTGCCTTTGAATTTCGGGTGATCCCTCTTGAGCATGTATGCTTCTGCTACTTGTTCTACATCAGTCTTCCTTCCGCAAACGGCGAAAGGCTTTGACTCGGTGAGTTACGCGGCATTCCGACTTCGATTCCCCGGTTGCTGAAATTAAGTTGCCTTTGAATTTCAGGTGATCCCTCTTGAGCATGAATGCTTCTGCTACTTGTTCTACACCACACTTCCTTCCGCAAAGGGCGTAACGGTTTCACTCGGTGACTTTCGCGGCATTCCGACTTCGATGCCCCGGTCGCCGAAATTCAGTTGCCTTTGAATTTCGGGTGATCCCTCTTGAGCATGTATGCTTCTGCTACATGTTCTACATCACACTTCCTTCCTCAAACAGCGAAACGCTTTGACTCGGTGACATTCATGGCATTCCGACTTCGATGCCACGGTTGCCGAAATTCAGTTGCCTTTTAATTTCGGGTGATCCCTTTTGAGCATGTATGCTTATTCTACTTGTTCTACACCACAATTCCTTCCGCAAAGGGCGAAACGCTTTGACTCGATGAGTTTCGCGGCATTCCGACTTCGATGCCCCGATCGCCGAAATTCCGTTGTCTTTGAATTTCGGGTGATCCCTCTTGAGCATGTATGCTTCTGCTACTTGTTCTACACCACACTTCCTTCCGCAAACGGCAAAACGCTTTGACTCGATGAGTTTCGCGGCATTCCGACTTCGATGCCCCGATCGCCGAAATTCCGTTGTCTTTGAATTTCGGGTGATCCCTCTTGAGCATGTATGCTTCTGCTACATGTTCTACATCACACTTCCTTCCTCACACAACGAAACGCTTTGACTCGGTGACTTTTGCGGCATTCCGACTTCGATGCCCCGGTTGCTGAAATTCAGTTGCCTTTGAATTTCGGGTGATCCCTCATGAGCATGTTTGCTTCTGCTACTTGTTCTACATCACACTTCCTTCCTCAAATGGCAAAACACTTTGACTCGGTGACTTTCTCGGCATTCCGACATCGATGCCCCGGTTGCCGAAATTCAGTTGCCTTTGAATTTCGGGTGATCCCTCTTGAGCATGTTTGCTTCTGCTACTTGTTCTACATCACACTTCCTTCCTCAAATGGCAAAACGCTTTGACTCGGTGAGTTCCACGGCATTCCGACTTCGATTCCCCGGTTGCCGAAATTCAGTTGCCTTTGAATTTCAGGGGATCCCTCTTGAGCATGAATGCTTCTGCTACTTGTTCTACACCACACTTCCTTCCGCAAAGGGCGTAACGCTTTGACTTAATGAGTTTCGCGGTATTCCGGCTTCGATGCCCCGGTCGCCGAAATTCAGTTGCCTTTGAATTTCGGGTGACCCCTCTTGAGCATGTATGCTTCTGCTACATGTTCTACATCACACTTCCTTCCTCACACAGCGAAACGCTTTGACTCGGTGACTTTTGCGGCATTCCGACTTCGATGCCCCGGTTGCCGAAATTCAGTTGCCTTTGAATTTCGGGTGATCCCTCTTGAGCATGTAAGCTTCTGCTACATGTTCTACATCACACTTCCTTCCTCACACAGCGAAACGCTTTGACTCGGTGACTTTTGCGGCATTCCGACTTCGATGACCCGGTTGTCAAAATTCAGT
>JAAWWB010001214.1:0-18473 GCA_018804465.1 Populus tomentosa | reverse complement strand
ATTCAAACTTGCTTGACCGCTTTTTGTGATCGGCTTGTTTTAACTCGCAAGTGCACGAGTGTGCGATGTAGCAATTAACTCGGTAAGATCGAGGTCATATCCACAGAGAGCTAGATCTGGAAATTAAGCTAGGTAACAACAAAAAAAACTCAAGAGAAATTAAATTAACAATAACTTGGTTGAAAATAATTGATGGATTTGTTTTCAAAGATGAAAAAGTGTAAATAGATTTTAAAAGACAAGAAAAAGTAAGTCTTGGTCCAAATCAATTTTAATGGTGATGTATTGGTGATTTCTTCAACATATATAAGATAACTCAACCTAATATCAACGATGGTGATATTAGATCGGAAGATATTACAATGAAGTTTAAAAAGATGAAGATTAATTATTGCTTAAGAATGAACAAGTACTTTCAAATTAAGTAAGACATTGAATCAAGCAATCTCTATACCAAAACTAAGGTTTGTGCATAAAAATTCAAGATTATAACATTACCTAAATGATTTCTAAAATTTCTTTGCAATAATAAAACATTCATGAAGAAGATGAGAAGATAATCATTAACATTCATTCATATCTTAAAGAACTCACCTCAATCACCATCATCCTTGATTTGGATCCAAGAAAGAGATTAGCCAACCATGATTATATATAAGAACACTTTAATAAACATGAAATAACTTGAATCAAACTGAAATAATAAGTTTTACAAACTAAAGAACCGAAATCTACAAAGAAGAACACAACAGAATTTCAGTAAAAATTCGGACACAAATCTGACTCTAACTTTGGACAGCAATTCGACCCTCTTAGAAGCCTCCCCTGGAGATGGCTATTAGAGACATATTTATAGGCAATTCTGTTAGCTTTCCAGATCATTAAAGAACATCTCATTTGGACATCTGAGTCAACAGTTATGGGCAAAACACCGAAAGGTGTTCTGGAAAATTAAATCAGGCCAGCTTGGAGAACACTTTGGTGCACGTTTTTCTTCCTCCTTTATGAGCTGTTTCTTTCTTCTTTTTGACCCAAAATAATGTCACAATGTCCCCTCCAGCTTTCCATCCATGTGCTTGCCCTCTTGGATCAATTAATTGCCCAAAATAAATCAAATGTTATTTGTTGTGTGGACATGTAAGATCATGGATTGTGCTTGGGCTGATTTGGAGGCTGATTTGGGGCTGAACTTGAGGCTGAATTTGAGCATCAAATAAGTATACAAATGTACATATTATTTGGGCTAAGATTGACATTGAAACCTTAAGTGTTTGATGGTTGAAGTTTGCACACAACATAAGGCAAGTTTGGGCTTGAAATAGATCATATGATATTCTTTTCTAGAATTGGAATAGAATTGATTTTTGGGGCAAATTTAGAGCACTAATTTGAACCAAGATTTGCTTCAATCTTCAACTAAATTTCTCTTCAATTCTTTGTTCCGAATTCTGACGTTGAATTTTCTGAAATAATTCATTTAAGCTCCAAAAACCTATCGAAACATTAAAAGAAACTTCATTACTAAAAAGCACATCACTTATTATAAAAACCCAAATAAAAACAATAAATACATATGTAAAATAAAAGACTTAATGATACTTTTGATGCACAATCACACCCCCGAACTTAGATTTTGCTAGTCCTCAAGCAAAACAAAACATAAAACCTTTAAAATAAAAACAACAATAATAACATAATTAGGCTCGACTCATCGCACTTAAAGGACCTATCATGCAAACATTGGTATCTTTAACTTGGTGCACACAATAGCAAATAAAGAAAAATAAGCATACTCACATTCTCTAAGTCAAACATCCATACAAAATTCCAAATTCAATCGTATTTATCATGCAACCAACATAATTGATTCACGCGAAAACTCAACTTGTAATCTTCCCTTTTCACTACTACAAACAAGGTAGCAAACTAAAGAAATATCTATATATATTTTTTCCTTTTTTTTTCTTTTTTTTTTTTTGAAGATATTATTTATTCTTTTTCTTTAAGTGATCACTTCCCTTTTGACGCGAATACAAACATTTGTGATGAATGCACCCGGTTACTTACAAAGTCACAAACTTAAAGTGCTTTTGCATACTCATATTTCAAGCTGCCTTTTGACGTAAAGATAAACATTTGTGATGAATACCCCTAGTTACTGAGCAACTCAAAACATTGGAGTAGATAGAACTTTGTACACATTTATTTATTTATTTGTGTAATAATTATTACTTTATTTACTTAAACCTTGTTTAGGACTAGATCAAAAGGGATAATCACAAGTAAAGCATCACACTCATCTTTCATGCATAATCACACAACTCACACAACTTTTACAAGGAAAGATGTACTTCAATAATCTTAAAAAAAAAAAGTATGCTATATCTTGCTTTATAAGATATTATCTATCCCAAATTAAAGCATGCAATGTTCAACACAATAATGAATCCAAAAATGTAATGTTGATCCTAAACAAGTCTCATTCATATTCGAATGCAAGTTTTTTTTTTTTTTTTTAAACAAGCATGGTTATCTCAAGCATTCAACATAATCAAATATCTAAAATTAAGTTTTACATTATCCTCAATGTAAAAAAGAAAGAGAAGAAAAGTATAACGATTAGAAAACTGTTACTCCCCTTTTGTTTTCAAGGATGAATGTCTGATTGACTTGGACATGAGCTGACTTCTTGCTTGATTTTTTTTTTTAACCTGCATATCACAACTAAAAGAAAACATTGATTTTTTTTTTTTAAATAAAGAACCTCACACCCCCCCCCCAACTTAAAATAATGCATTGTCCCTAATGCATGAACAAGAAAATATAAGAGATGGAAGAAAGAAAATAAAAATAAAAATAAAAATGAAAATGAAAAAAAATAAAAATAAAAATAAAAATGCATTACTTCTGATACTACAATGGTATTGGATCTTCAAGATCCAATGTCTCAACTTCAGCCACAACGTTTTCAAGATAAGGTTTCAATCGATGACCATTTACTTTGAAAACATTTCCATTCTTAGGATTTTCTACCTCAAATGCACCATGCTCAGAGATGGATTTAATCACAAATGGACCAATCCATTTTGTCCTCAACTTCCCAGGAAAGAGATGTAATCGTGAATTATACAAGAGAACCTTTTGACCAATATGAAAGGATTTTCTAAAAATATGTTTATCATGCAAAGCTTTCATCTTATGTTTTGAAATTTTTGCATTTTCAAATGCATCATTTCTCAGCTCCTCTAATTCATCCAATTGAAGCTTTCTATTTTTTTCAACCTCGTTTTCATTGTCATTGAATTGCCGGATGGCCCAATATGCACGATGCTCAATCTCAACAGGGAGATGACAAGGTTTTCCATAAACTAGCCTATAAGGAGACATTTCTAAAGAGGTCTTGTAAGCAGTGCGATATGCCCACAAAGCATCAACTAGTCGTAGGGACCAATCCTTACGGTTTGGATTGACTGTTTTCTCTAAAATGTTCTTGATCTCCCTATTTGCCAACTCAGCTTGGCCACTAGTCTGTGGGTGATATGGGGTACTGACCTTGTGAATTACACCATATTTTCTCATCAACATCCCAATGGGCTTGTTACAAAAATGCTTTCCCCCATCACTAATCATAGCCCGGGGCATGCCAAAACGAGAGAAAATATTTTCTTTCAAGAATTTGACAACAACTCGATGGTCATTGGTGCGAGATGCAATGGCCTCCACCCATTTAGACACATAATCAACAGCTACAAGGATGAAGTGGTAGCCAAATGAACTTGGAAAAGGTCCCATGAAATCAATCCCCCAACAATCAAATATTTCCAAAACAAGAATGGGGTTAAGGGGCATCATGTTACGCCTAGTGAGGTTACCTAGTCGTTGGCATCGGTCACATGCAACACAGAAGGCATGGACATCTTTGAACATAGTGGGCCAATAAAAACCACATTGCAAGATCTTGGCAGTGGTTTTCTTGGAAGAGAAATGCCCACCACAGGCTAATGCATGACAAAAATTAATGACACTTGGAATTTCATGATCAGGGATGCACCGCCTAACAATTTGGTCAGGGCAATATTTAAATAGGTAGGGGTCATCCCAAAAAAAAGTACGCACGTTGCGCAAGAATTTTTGTTTATCAAGTTTAGACCAATGAGAAGGAATCTGACTTGTGGCTAGGTAATTTGCTATGTCAGCATACCATGGAGAGCCAATGTAGGAAACAGTACCTGCACAAAATAAATTTTCATCAGCAAAGAATTCATTTATTGGAGATTCATCAGTTGCGGTCTCATAGCTTGAAAGACGGGACAAATGATCAGCCACTACATTCTCTACTCCCTTTTTATCTCGAATTTCAAGGTTAAACTCTTGGAGTAGGAGGATCCATCGAATCAAACGTGGCTTGGCATCTTGTTTTGTGAGCAAGTATTTCAATGCTGCATGATCAGTGAAAACAATAACAAGAGATCCAACCAAATAAGACCTGAACTTGTCTAATGCAAAGACCACAGCTAAGAGTTCTTTTTCGGTTGTAGTGTAATTCAATTGAGCATCATTCAAAGTCTTGCTAGCATAATAAATGACATGAGGCTTCTTATCTTTTCTTTGCCCTAAAACAGCCCCAACCGCAAAATCACTAGCGTCACACATCAGTTCAAATGGTAAAGACCAATCAGGAGCTTGCATGATTGGTGCAGTGGTCAACAACCCTTTAAGCTTTTCAAAAGCTTCTTGACATTTTGATGTCCAATCAAATTGGACATCTTGTGACAACAAGTTACACAATGGTTTGGCAATGGTACTAAAAGAATGAATGAATCTTCGATAGAAACCAGCGTGTCCTAAAAAGGATCTCACATCTTTCACAGTCCTAGGGGTAGGTAATTTTTGAATGACTTCAACTTTTGACTTATCCACCTCTATCCCTTTTGAAGAAACAATGTGACCTAAGACAATGCCATGTGTCACCATAAAATGACACTTCTCCCAATTAAGTACAAGATTGCTCTCTTCACATCTTTCAAGAACTTTTTCTAAATGCATTAGACACAACTCATAAGAATCCCCATAAACTGAAAAATCATCCATGAAAACTTCCAAAAAATTTTCCACCATGTCACTAAAGATACTCATCATACACCTTTGAAAAGTGGCTGGTGCATTACACAAGCCAAAAGGCATTTTTCTATAAGCATAGGTACCAAAAGGACAAGTGAAAGTGGTTTTTTCTTGGTCTTCTAAAGAAATCTCAATTTGGTTGTAACCTGAGTATCCATCAAGAAAACAATAGAAAGCTCTTCCGGCTACTCTTTCAAGCACTTGGTCTAAAAATGGAAGCGGAAAATGGTCCTTCCTAGTCACCATGTTCAACTTACGATAATCAATGCACATACGCCATCCAGTTTGGATTCTAGTTGGTACTAGCTCATTATTTTCATTTTTTACGACAGTGACTCCAGATTTTTTTGGGACAACTTGGGTTGGACTAACCCATTTTGAGTTTGCAATGGGGTAAATGATACCCGCATCAAGTAGTTTAAGCACTTCACCTCTCACTACTTCCTTCATGTTTGGGTTCAATCGTCTTTGCATTTGCCTCACAGATTTAGCCTCTTCTTCAAGATAAATTCTATGTGTACATAAAAGAGGGCTAATTCCTTTCAAGTCAGTGATTGTCCACCCAATTGCTTTCTTGTGTTTTCTCACCACTCTCAAAAGTTCTTGTTCCTGCTCTATGCTAAGTTTTGATGAAATCACAATAGGATATGATTCATCTTCCCCTAGAAAAGCATACTTAAGATCACTCGGTAAAGGCTTCCTTTCTGGTTTATAAGGTTGGACAAGAGATGCCTCCACTTTCACTTGGGGTGAAATCAAAGGCTCAAACGATGGGGTCCATTGACCTATTGACATAATAGGCATTGGATCCAGATAAGTCTTGAGTTCTTTTACTTCCTCATCAACACATTCCAAAGAATAAAGTCTTTCATCATGAATTAAAGTTCTTTCCAATGGATCCTTTACCCATTCTCTCTCAAAGTGTTCTTGACAAATTGTTTGGATCAAATCTACCTCTCTAATGTCCTCATGTTCACCAATTTGTTTGGAGACATTGAATATGTTCATCTCCACAGTCATATTCCCAAAAGACAATTTCATCACCCCATTCCTACAGTTAATTAAAGCATTGGATGTAGCTAGGAAAGGTCTACCTAAGATGACTGGGATGGGAGCATTAGAACCTTGAATAGGTGCGGTGTCTAACACTACAAAATCAACAGGAAAGTAGAATTTATCTACTTGGACCAACACATCCTCAACAATACCCCTAGGAATCTTGATTGACCTATCAGCTAATTGAAGGGTGATTCGAGTAGGCTTGATTTCTCCTAAACCTAACTGTTCGTAAACAGTGTAGGGTATCAAATTCACACTTGCTCCTAAATCCAACAAAGCTTGGTCTATCTTATGACTTCCAATAATGCATGAAATGGTAGGACAACCAGGATCTTTGTATTTGGGAGGGGTCTTAAACTGGATGATGGCACTAGCATGCTCAGTTAGAAAGGCTCTTTCTTTCACATTCAATCTCCTTTTGACTGTGCATAAGTCCTTAAGGAACTTTGCATAAGATGGGACTTGTTTAATTGCATCAAGGAGTGGAATGTTGACTTTCACTTGTTTGAACAATTCATAGATTTCCGAGTTCACAAGATCATGTTTAGGTTTCCCTAACCTCTGTGGAAATGGTGCTCTAGGAACAAATTCTAAATCACTCACTTTGACTCCAATTTTTCTTGAATCATCTCCTTTCTCACTCATCTCTTTCTCATTTATCTCACCTTCTTTGTCACTCAAACTCTCATTTGTCACTTGTGTTTTGATTCCCTCTTCACTCTCCCTAGATTTCTCCTCCACAATACCTTTAGGAATCCCAAAACCTATAGCTTTGTCAACAATCTTTCCACTTCTAAGGGTAGTGATGGCTTGGACTTGTTCATGGTTTGAAGGTTCACCAAGTGAAGATTCACTCATGTGTACCTGACCTCTAGGATTTGGCATTGGTTGAGCTGGGATCTTTCCCTTCTCTTGAATGCTTAGTGATTGAGTCAACTTGGTTAGTTGACTTCGAATGTCATCTAAGGTCCTATTGGTCTGGTCTTGAAATTTGTAAGCTTGGTTGTTGATTCCTCCTTGTGTTTGCATGAATTGTTGAAGAGTATCCTCTAGGGATCTCTTATGAGGTGGTTGGTACGTGTTATGTGTGGGAGTATGAAATGGTTGGGGTGGAGGTTGAAATGTTTGAGGTACTGAAGAGCCCTCATTTCTCCATCCAAAATTTGGATGGTTCCTCCATCCAGGATTATAGGTCTCAGAGTAGGGATTGCCTACTTGGTTTGAAAATGGCTTTCTAACATTACTTGAATCAGAAGTTTGGCCATATAGCACTTCCTTGAAGGCTGGAATGGTAGGACACTCAGTTGTCCTATGCCCTTTGCTCTCACAAACAACACAACTTTCCTCTTGTTGTTCACTCATGACATGCACTTTTTTAATCTCAAGAGACTCTACTTTCCTAGCCAATGAGGCTAATCTAGCATTAAGATCATCAGTCTCTTTTAATTGGAACTTCCCACTTGAATGAGAAATGGTGTTTCTAGACTCAACATGAAGTGGGAGAGAAGTCTCCCATTGCTTTGTGTTTTCAGCCAATTGATCAAAAAAATCGAAGGCTTCACTTGGTTCTTTGTCATAAAACTCACCATTACACATGGTTGACACTAGCTTTTTAAAATCTGCGGTAAGAGAGTCGTAGAAGAAACTCACTAACCTCCACATCTCAAAACCATGGTGGGGGCATGCATTTAACAAGTCTTTGAACCTTTCCCAAGCTTGGTGAAATGACTCATTTGGACTACAAGAAAAATTCATCATTTGACGTTGTAAGGCTGCCGTCCTATGAGTGGGGAAGTATTTTTTCAAAAATTCAGCTTGCATTTCTCTCCATGTACCTATAGACCTAGGACGTAAGGAGTTTAGCCAAAGCTTGGCTTTATCCTTTAGAGAGAATGGGAACAATTTAAGCCGAATAGTTTCCTCAGTGCATGTTCTATCAATAAAAGTATTACATACCTCTTCAAAGTCCTTAATGTGTATGTATGGATTTTCAGAATCCATACCGTGAAATGTGGGAAGAAGTTGAATCATGCCCGGTTTCAAATTGAAAGCTTGTTGGTTAAGAGGCAAGATAATACACGAAGGTGTACTTTGTCTAGCCGGGTGAAGATACTCTCTAAGAGTTCGAAAATTAGGTTGATCATTAAATTGTGGAGGTCCATTACCTTGAACACTCCCTTCACCCTCTACATCTTCAACATTAGCCATGATAAAATAATAATAATAATAATAATATAACAATTATATGAATACGAAAGGAAAGGAGAGAAAAAAAAACAAAAACAAAAAAAACAAAAAAAAAACAAATTGCAAATAAAAGTAAATGAAACGTACAAGATAAAGTAATGGCTCAAAAATAAAAATACAACAAATTAAGAAATTCACTCTCCAACTAATAAACAATATTAACAACAATAAACATTAAAAGATAAGTATAACAAGCATGAATAAAGAGGCGGTAATACCGGCCAAGCACTTCAAACAATAAATATTAAAGAAATAATAACAATAAATAACAACAAAATAAAATAAACAAATAACAACAAAATAAAATAAACAAATAACAACAAAATAAAATAAACAAGAGGCGGTAATACCGGCCAAGCACTTCAAACAATAAATATAAAAGAAATAACAACAAAAAATAAAATAAACAAGAGGCGGTAAAACCGGCCAAGCACTTTAGACAATAAATATAAAAGAAATAACAACAAAAAATAAAATAAACAAGAGGCGGTAAAACCAGCCTTATAATATAAATAATAAATATTAGAAACTAACTAGAATAAACAATAAAAGAAAAATGGTTGAACCAACCAAAATCCAACAATTAATAGTCCAATATCCAAAAAGTTGAGGTCAAATTTTTTTTTTTTAGGCGGTAAAACCAGCCATTTGATTTTTTATTTATATGAATTTTTTTTTTTCAATAATCAAATATAAATTTGTTACCTTTGCTTGCTAGCTCCCCGGCAACGGCGCCAAAATTGCTTGACCGCTTTTTGTGATCGGCTTGTTTTAACTCGCAAGTGCACGAGTGTGCTAGCAATTAACTCGGTAAGATCGAGGTCATATCCACAGAGAGCTAGATCTGGAAATTAAGCTAGGTAACAACAAAAAAAACTCAAGAGAAATTAAATTAACAATAACTTGGTTGAAAATAATTGATGGATTTGTTTTCAAAGATGAAAAAGTGTAAATAGATTTTAAAAGACAAGAAAAAGTAAGTCTTGGTCCAAATCAATTTTAATGGTGATGTATTGGTGATTTCTTCAACATATATAAGATAACTCAACCTAATATCAACGATGGTGATATTAGATCGGAAGATATTACAATGCAGTTTAAAAAGATGAAGATTAATTATTGCTTAAGAATGAACAAGTACTTTCAAATTAAGTAAGACATTGAATCAAGCAATCTCTATACCAAAACTAAGGTTTGTGCATAAAAATTCAAGATTATAACATTACCTAAATGATTTCTAAAATTTCTTTGCAATAATAAAACATTCATGAAGAAGATGAGAAGATAATCATTAACATTCATTCATATCTTAAAGAACTCACCTCAATCACCATCATCCTTGATTTGGATCCAAGAAAGAGATTAGCCAACCATGATTATATATAAGAACACTTTAATAAACATGAAATAACTTGAATCAAACTGAAATAATAAGTTTTACAAACTAAAGAACCGAAATCTACAAAGAAGAACACAACAGAATTTCAGTAAAAATTCGGACACAAATCTGACTCTAACTTTGGACAGCAATTCGACCCTCTTAGAAGCCTCTCCTGGAGATGGCTATTAGAGACATATTTATAGGCAATTCTGTTAGCTTTCCAGATCATTAAAGAACATCTCATTTGGACATCTGAGTCAACAGTTATGGGCAAAACACCGAAAGGTGTTCTGGAAAATTAAATCAGGCCAGCTTGGAGAACACTTTGGTGCACGTTTTTCTTCCTCCTTTATGAGCTGTTTCTTTCTTCTTTTTGACCCAAAATAATGTCACAATGTCCCCTCCAGCTTTCCATCCATGTGCTTGCCCTCTTGGATCAATTAATTGCCCAAAATAAATCAAATGTTATTTGTTGTGTGGACATGTAAGATCATGGATTGTGCTTGGGCTGATTTGGAGGCTGATTTGGGGCTGAACTTGAGGCTGAATTTGAGCATCAAATAAGTATACAAATGTACATATTATTTGGGCTAAGATTGACATTGAAACCTTAAGTGTTTGATGGTTGAAGTTTGCACACAACATAAGGCAAGTTTGGGCTTGAAATAGATCATATGATATTCTTTTCTAGAATTGGAATAGAATTGATTTTTGGGGCAAATTTAGAGCACTAATTTGAACCAAGATTTGCTTCAATCTTCAACTAAATTTCTCTTCAATTCTTTGTTCCGAATTCTGACGTTGAATTTTCTGAAATAATTCATTTAAGCTCCAAAAACCTATCGAAACATTAAAAGAAACTTCATTACTAAAAAGCACATCACTTATTATAAAAACCCAAATAAAAACAATAAATACATATGTAAAATAAAAGACTTAATGATACTTTTGATGCACAATCAACGGGCATCGAAGTCGGAATGTTGCGAAACTTACCAAGTCAAAGCGTTTCCTTGTTTGCTGATGAAAGTGTGATGTAGAACAAGTAGCAGAAGCATACGTGCTCAAGAGGGATCACCTGAAATTCAAAGGCAACTGAATTTCGGCAAAACGGGCATCGAAGTCGGTATGTCGCGAAACTTACCTAGTCAAAGCGTTTTGCTGTTTGCGGATGAAAGACTGATGTAGAACAAGTAGCAGAAGCATACATGCTCAAGAGGGATCACCCGAAATTCAAAGGCAACTGAATTTCGGCAAAACGGGCATCGAAGTCGGAATGTCGCGAAACATACCAAGTCAAAACGTTTCCTTGTTTGCTTATGAAAGTCTGATGTAGAACAAGTAGCAGAAGCATACGTGCTCAAGAGGGATCACCCGAAATTCAAATGCAACTGAATTTCGGCAAAACGGGCATCGAAGTCGGAATGTCGCGAAACTTTTCGAGTGAAAGCGTTTTGCTGTTTGCGAATGAAAGCCTGATGTAGAAAAAGTAGCAGAACCATACATGCTCAAGAGGGATCACCCGAAATTCAAAGGCAACTGAATTTCGGCAAAACGGGCATCGAAGTCGGAATGTTGTTAAACTTACCAAGTCAAAGCGTTTCCTTGTTTGCTGATGAAAGTGTGATGTAGAACAAGTAGCAGAAGCATACGTGCTCAAGAGGGATCACCTGAAATTCAAAGGCAACTGAATTTCGGCAAAACGGGCATCGAAGGCGGAATGTCGCGAAACTTTCAGAGTCAAAGCGCAGAAGCATACATTCTCAAGAGGGATCACCCGAAATTCAAAGGCAACTGAATTTCGGCAAAACGGGCATCGAAGTCGGAATGTCGCAAAACTTACGAAGTCAAAGCGTTTCCTTGTTTGCTGATGAAAGTCTGATGTAGAACAAGTAGCAGAAGCATAGGTGCTCAAGAGAGATCACCCGAAATTCAAAGGCAACTGAATTTCGGCAAAACGGGCATCGAAGTCGGAATGTCGCGAAACTTTCCCAGTCAAAGCGCAGAAGCATACATGCTCAAGAGGGATCACCCGAAATTCAAAGGCAACTGAATTTCGGCAAAATGGGCATCGAAGTCGGAATGTCGCAAAACTTACCAAGTCAAAGCGTTTCCTCGTTTGCTGATGAAAGTCTGATGTAGAACAAGTAGCAAAAGCATATGTGCTCAAGAGAGATCACCCGAAATTCAAAGGCAACTGAATTTCGGCAAAACGGGCATCGAAGTCGGAATGTTGCGAAACTTACCAAGTCAAAGCGTTTCCTTGTTTGCTGATGAAAGTGTGATGTAGAACAAGTAGCAGAAGCATACGTGCTCAAGAGGGATCACCTGAAATTCAAAGGCAACTGAATTTCGGCAAAACGGGCATCGAAGTCGGTATGTCGCGAAACTTACCGAGTCAAAGCGTTTTGCTGTTTGCGGATGAAAGACTGATGTAGAACAAGTAGCAGAAGCATACATGCTCAAGAGGGATCACCCGAAATTCAAAGGCAACTGAATTTCGGCAAAACGGGCATCGAAGTCGGAATGTCGCGAAATTTACCAAGTCAAAGCGTTTCCTTGTTTGCTGATGAAAGTCTGATGTAGAACAAGTAGCAGAAGCATACGTGCTCAAGAGGGATCACCCGAAATTCAAAGGCAACTGAATTTCGGCAAAACGGGCATCGAAGTCGGAATGTCGCGAAACTTTTCGAGTCAAAGCGTTTTGCTGTTTGCGAATGAAAGCCTGATGTAGAAAAAGTAGCAGAACCATACATGCTCAAGAGGGATCACCCGAAATTGAAAGGCAACTGAATTTCGGCAAAACGGGCATCGAAGGCGGAATGTCGCGAAACTTTCCGAGTCAAAGCGCAGAAGCATACATGCTCAAGAGGGATCACCCGAAATTCAAAGGCAACTGAATTTCGGCAAAACGGGCATCGAAGTCGGAATGTCACGAAACTTACCAAGTCAAAGCGTTTCCTTGTTTGCTGATGAAAGTTTGATGTAGAACAAGTAGCAGAAGCATACGTGCTCAAGAGGGATCACTCGAAATTCAAAGGCACCTGAATTTCGGCAAAACAGGCATCGAAGTCGGAATGTCGCGAAACTTTCCGAGTCAAAGCGTTTCGCTGTTTGCGGATGAAAGTCTGATGTTGAACAAGTAGCAGAAGCATACATGCTCAAGAGGGATCACCCGAAACTCAAAGGCAACTGAATTTCGGCAAAACGGGCATCGAAGTCGGAATGTCGCGAAACTTTCCGAGTCAAAGCGTTTCCTTGTTTGCTGATGAAAGTGTGATGTAGAACAAGTAGCAGAAGCATACGTGCTCTAGAGGGATCACCTGAAATTCAAAGGCAACTGAATTTCGGCAAAACGGGCATCGAAGTCGGTATGTCGCGAAACTTACCGAGTCAAAGCGTTTTGCTGTTTGCGGATGAAAGACTGATGTAGAACAAGTAGCAGAAGCATACATGCTCAAGAGGGATCACCCGAAATACAAAGGCAACTCAACTTCGGCTAAAAGGGCATCGAAGGCGGAATGTCGCGAAACTTACCGAGTCAAAGCGTTTCGCTGTTTGCGGATGAAAGTCTGATGTTGAACAAGTAGCAGAAGCATACATGCTCAAGAGGGATCACCCGAAATTCAAAGGCAACTGAATTTCGGCCAAACGGGCATCGAAGTCGGAATGTCGCGAAACTTACCAAGTCAAAGGGTTTCCCTGTTTGCTGATGAAAGTTTGATGTAGAACAAGTAGCAGAAGCATACGTGCTCAAGAGGGATCACCTGAAAATCAAAGGCAACTGAATTTCGGCAAAACGGGCATCGAAGTCGGTATGTCGCGAAACTTACCGAGTCAAAGCGTTTTGCTGTTTGCGGATGAAAGACTGATGTAGAACAAGTAGCAGAAGCATACATGCTCAAGAGGGATCACCCAAAATTCAAAGGCAACTGAATTTCGGCAAAACAGGCATCGAAGGCGGAATGTCGCGAAACTTACCGAGTCAAAGCGTTTCGCTGTTTGCGGATGAAAGTCTGATGTAGAACAAGTAGCAGAAGCATACATGCTCAAGAGGGATCACCCGAAATTCAAAGGCAACTGAATTTCGGGAAAACGGGCATCGAAGTCGGAATGTCGCGAAACTTACCAAGTCAAAGCGTTTCCTCGTTTGCTGATGAAAGTCTGATGTAGAACAAGTAGCAGAAGCATACATGCTCAAGAGGGATCACCCGAAATTCAAAGGCAACTGAATTTCGGCAAAACGGGCATCGAAGTCGGAATGTCGCGAAACTTACCGAGTCAAAGCGTTTCGCTGTTTGCGGATGAAAGTGTGATGTAGAACAAGTAGCAGAAGCATACATGCTCAAGAGGGATCACCCGAAATTCAAAGGCAACTGAATTTCGGCAAAACGGGCATCGAAGTCGGAATGTCGCGAAACTCACCGAGTCAAAGCGTTTTGCTGTTTGCGGAATGAAGACTGATGTAGAACAAGTAGCAGAAGCATACATGCTCAAGAGGGATCACCCGAAATTCAAAGGCAACTGAATTTCGGCAACCGGGGCATCGAAGTCGGAATGCCGCGAAACTTACCAAGTCAAAGCGTTTCCTGTTTGCTGATGAAAGTCTGATGTAGAACAAGTAGCAGAAGCATACATGCTCAAGAGGGATCACCCGAAATTCAAAGGCAACTGAATTTCGGCAAAACGGGCATCGAAGTCGGAATGTCGCGAAACTTTTCGAGTCAAAGCGTTTTGCTGTTTGCGAATGAAAGCCTGATGTAGAACAAGTAGCAGAACCATACATGCTCAAGAGGGATCACCCGAAATTCAAAGGCAACTGAATTTCGGCAAAACGGGCATCGAAGGCGGAATGTCGCGAAACTTTCCGAGTCAAAGCGCAGAAGCATACATGCTCAAGAGGGATCACCCGAAATTCAAAGGCAACTGAATTTCGGCAAAACGGGCATCGAAGTCGGAATGTCACGAAACTTACCAAGTCAAAGCGTTTCCTTGTTTGCGGATGAAAGTTTGATGTAGAACAAGTAGCAGAAGCATACATGCTCAAGAGGGATCACCCGAAATTCAAAGGCACCTGAATTTCGGCAAAACAGGCATCGAAGTCGGAATGTCGCGAAACTTTCCGAGTCAAAGCGTTTCGCTGTTTGCGGATGAAAGTCTGATGTTGAACAAGTAGCAGAAGCATATGTGCTCAAGAGAGATCACCCGAAATTCAAAGGCAACTGAATTTCGGCAAAACGGGCATCGAAGTCGGAATGTCGCGAAACTTTCCGAGTCAAAGCGTTTCGCTTGTTTGCTGATGAAAGTGTGATGTAGAACAAGTAGCAGAAGCATACATGCTCAAGAGGGATCACCCGAAATTCAAAGGCAACTGAATTTCGGCAAAACGGGCATCGAAGTCGGAATGTCGCGAAACTTACCGAGTCAAAGCGTTTTGCTGTTTGCGGATGAAAGACTGATGTAGAACAAGTAGCAGAAGCATACATGCTCAAGAGGGATCACCCGAAATTCAAAGGCAACTGAATTTCGGAAAAACGGGCATCGAAGTCGGAATGTCGCGAAACTTACCAAGTCAAAGCGTTTCCTTGTTTGCTGATGAAAGTCTGATGTAGAACAAGTAGCAGAAGCATACGTGCTCAAGAGGGATCACCCGAAATTCAAAGGCAACTGAATTTCGGCAAAACGGGCATCGAAGTCGGAATGTCGCGAAACTTACCGAGTCAAAGCGTTTCGCTGTTTGCGAATGAAAGTCTGATGTAGAACAAGTAGCAGAAGCATACATGCTCAAGAGGGATCACCCGAAATTCAAAGGCAACTGAATTTCGGCAAAACGGGCATCGAAGGCGGAATGTCGCGAAACTTTCCGAGTCAAAGCGCAGAAGCATACATGCTCAAGAGGGATCACCCGAAATTCAAAGGCAACTGAATGTCGGCAAAACGGGCATCGAAGTCGGAATGTCGCGAAACTTACAGAGTCAAAGCGTTTCCTTGTTTGCTGATGAAAGTTTGATGTAGAACAAGTAGCAGAAGCATACGTGCTCAAGAGGGATCACTCGATATTCAAAGGCAACTCAATTTCGGCAAAACAGGCATCGAAGTCGGAATGTCGCGAAACTTTCCAAGTGAAAGCTTTTTGCTGTTTGCGAATGAAAGCCTGATGTAGAATAAGTAGCAGAACCATACATGCTCAAGAGGGATCACCCGAAATTCAAAGGCAACTGAATGTCGGCTAAACGGGCATCGAAGGAGGAATGTCGCAAAACTTACCGAGTCAAAGCGTTTCGCTGTTTGCGGATGAAAGTCTGATGTTGAACAAGTAGCAGAAGCATACATGCTCAAGAGGGATCACCCGAAATTCAAAGGCAACTGAATTTCGGCAAACGGGCATCGAAGTCGGAATGTCGCGAAACTTTCCGAGTCAAAGCTTCTTGCTATTTGCGAATGAAAGCCTGATGTAGAACAAGTAGCAGAACCATACATGCTCAAGAGGGATCACCCGAAATTCAAAGGCAACTGAATTTCGGGTAAACGGGCATCGAAGGCGGAATGTCACGAAACTTACCAAGTCAAAGGGTTTCGCTGTTTGCGGATGAAAGTCTGATGTTGAACTAGTAGCAGATGCATACATGCTCAAGAGGGATCACCCGAAATTCAAAGGCAACTGAATTTCGGCAAAACGGGCATCGAGGTTGGAATGTCGCGAAACTTTCCGAGTGAAAGCGTTTCCTTGTTTGCTGATGAAAGTCTGATGTAGAACAAGTAGTAGAAGCATACGTGCTCAAGAAGGATCACCCGAAATTCAAAGGCAACTGAATTTCGGCAAAACGGGCATCGAAGTCGGAATGTCGCGAAACTTACCAAGTCAAAGTGTTTCCTTGTTTGCTGATGAAAGTCTGATGTAGAACAAGTAGCAGAAGCATACGTGCTCAAGAGGGATCACCCGAAATTCAAAGGCAATTGAATTTCGGCAAAACGGGCATCGAAGTCGGAATGTCGCGAAACTTTTCGAGTCAAAGCTTTTTGTTGTTTGCGAATGAAAGTCTGATGTAGAACAAGTAGCAGAACCATACATGCTCAAGAGGGATCACCCGAAATACAAAGGCAACTCAACTTCGGCTAAAAGGGCATCGAAGGCGGAATGTCGCGAAACTTACCGAGTCAAAGCGTTTCGCTGTTTGCGGATGAAAGTCTGATGTATGAACAAGTAGCAGAAGCATACATGCTCAAGAGGGATCACCCGAAATTCAAAGGCAACTGAATTTCGGCCAAACGGGCATCGAAGTCGGAATGTCGCGAAACTTACCAAGTCAAAGGGTTTCCCTGTTTGCTGATGAAAGTTTGATGTAGAACAAGTAGCACAAACATACGTTCTCAAGAGGGATCACCCGAAATTCAAAGGCAACTGAATTTCGGCAAAACGGGCATCGAAGTCGGAATGTCGCGAAACTTACCAAGTCAAAGCGTTTCCTTGTTTGCTGATGAAAGTGTGATGTAGAACAAGTAGCAGAAGCATACGTGCTCAAGAGGGATCACCCGAAATTCAAAGGCAACTGAATTTCAGCAAAACAGGCATCGAAGTCGGAATGTCGCGAAACTTTCCGAGTCAAAGCTTTTTGCTGTTTGCGAATGAAAGCCTGATGTAGAACAAGTAGCAGAACCATACATGCTCAAGAGGGATCACCCGAAATTCAAAGGCAACTGAATTTCGGCAAACCGGGCATCGAAGTCGGAATGCCGCGAAACTCACCGAGTCAAAGCGTTTTGCCGTTTGCGGAAGAAGTCTGATGTAGAACAAGTAGCAGAAGCATACATGCTCAAGAGGGATCACCCGAAATTCAAAGGCAACTGAATTTCGGCAACGGGGCATCGAAGGTCGGAATGCGCGAAATCACCGAGTCAAAGCGTTCTCTGTTTGCGGAAGAAGTATGATGTAGAACAAGTAGCAGAAGCATACTTGCCTCAAGAGGGATCACCCGAAATCAAAGGCAACTGAATTTCGGCAAAAAGGGCATCGAAGTCGGGAATGCGGCACGGAAAACGTTTCGAGGAATCACAAGGCGAACATACATGCCAGAGGGATCACCCGAATTCAAAGGAAATGAATTGGGCAACGGGGCATCGAAGTCGGAATGCCGCGAAACTGACCGATCAAGCGTTTCCTTTTGGAACGAAGTGTGATGTCAGAACAAGTAGCAGACATGCCATACATGCGTCAGAGGGATCACCCGAAATTCAAAGGCCAATGAATTTCGGCAACCGGGGCATCGAAGTTGGAATTACCGCGGCAACTCATCCGAGTCAATGCGTTTACACCCTTGTTTGCGGAAGGAAGTGTTGGTTTTTTTGATCGAACAAGTAGCAGACGCACTACATGGCTCAAGAGGGATCACCACTGAAATTCAAAGGCAACTGAATTTCGGCAACCGGGGTATCGAAGTCGGAATGCCGCGAACTCCATCCAGTCAAAAGCGTTTAAGCCCTTTGCGGAGGAGTGGGTGTAGAACACGAGCAGAAGAATACAGATCAAGAGGGATCCACCCGAAATTCAAAGGCCCCGCGAACTGAATTTCGGCAACCGGGAAGCGAAGTCGAATGTCGCGAAACTTTCTGAGTCAAAGCGTTTTGCTATTTGCGAATGAAAGCCTGATGTAGAACAAGTAGCAGA
>JAAWWB010001213.1:0-19353 GCA_018804465.1 Populus tomentosa | reverse complement strand
CAAAGCGTTTCGCCGTTTGCGGAAGAAGTCTGATGTAGAACAAGTAGCAGAAGCATACATGCTCAAGAGGGATCACCCGAAATTGAAAGGCAACTGAATTTCGGCAACCGGGGCATCGAAGTTGGAATGTCGCGAAACTCACCGAGGCAAAGGGTTTCGCCGTTTGCGGAAGAAGTCTGATGTAGAACAAGTAGCAGAAGCATACATGCTCAAGAGGGATCACCCGAAATGCAAAGGCAACTTAATTTCGGCAACCGGGGTATCCAAGTCAGAATGCCGCGAAACTCACCGAGGCAAAGCGTTTCGCCTTTTGCGGAAGAAGTCTCATGTAGAACTAGTAGCAGAAGCTTACATGCTCAAGAGGGATCAACCGAAATTCAAAGGCAACTGAATTTCGGCAACCGGGGCATCGAAGTCGGAATGCCGCGAAACTCACCGAGGCAAAGCGTTTCGCCATTTGCGGAAGAAGTTTGATGTAGAACAAGTAGCAGAGGCATACATGCTCAAGAGGGATCACCCGAAATGCAAAGGCACCTTAATTTCGGCAACCGGGGCATCAAAGTCAGAATGCCGCGAAACTCACCGAGGCAAAGCGTTTCGCCGTTTGCGGAAGAAGTCTCATGTAGAACTAGTAGCAGAAGCTTACTTGCTCAAGATGGATCACCTGAAATTCAAAGGCAACTGAATTTCGGCAACCGGGGCATCAAAGTCGGAATGCCGCGAAACTCACCGAGTCAAAGCGATTC
Organism: Populus tomentosa; assembly: GCA_018804465.1. Classification (NCBI taxonomy): domain Eukaryota; kingdom Viridiplantae; phylum Streptophyta; class Magnoliopsida; order Malpighiales; family Salicaceae; genus Populus; species Populus tomentosa. Next base: position 18,607 of record JAAWWB010001213.1, on the reverse strand, counting down.
ACCATTTGGGGAAGAAGTCTGATGTAGAACTAGTAGCAGAACCTTACATGCTCAAGAGGGATCACCCGAAATTCAAAGGCAACTGAATTTCAGCAACTGGGGCATCAAAGTCGGAATGCTGGGAAACTCACCTAGTCAATGCGTTTCGCCGTTTGCGGAAGAAGTCTTATGTAGAACAAGTAGCAGAAGCATACATGCTCAAGAGGGATCACCCGAAATTGAAAGGCAACTGAATTTCGGCAACCGGGGCATTGAAGTTGGAATGTCGCGAAACTCACCGAGGCAAAGCGTTTCGCCGTTTGTGGAAGAAGTCTCATGTAGAACTAGTAGCAGAAGTTTACTTGCTCAAGAGGGATCACCCGAAATTCAAAGGCAACTGAATTTTGGCAACCGGGGCATCGAAGTCGTAATGCCGTGAAACTCACCGAGTCAAAGCGTTTCGCCGTTTGCGGAAGAAGTCTGATGTAGAACAAGTAGCAAAAGCTTACATGCTCAAGAGGGATCAACCGAAATTCAAAGGCATCTGAATTTCAGCAACCGGGGCATCGAAGTCGGAATGCCGCGAAACTCACCGAGGCAAAGCGTTTCGCCGTTTGCAGAAGAATTTTAATGTAGAACAAGTAGCAGAAGCATACATGCTCAAGAGGGATCACCCGAAATGCAAAGGCACCTTTATTTCGGCAACCGGGGCATCAAAGTCAGAATGCCGCGAAACTCACCGAGGCAAAGCGTTTCGCCGTTTGCGGAAGAATTTTGATGTAGAACAAGTAGCAGAAGCATACATGCTCAAGAGGGATCACCCGAAATGCAAAGGCACCTTTATTTCGGCAACCGGGGCATCAAAGTCAGAATGCCGCGAAACTCACCGAGGCAAAGCGTTTTGCCGTTTGCGGAAGAAGTCTCATGTAGAACTAGTAGCAGAAGCTTACTTGCTCAAGAGGGATCACCCGAAATGCAAAGGCACCTTTATTTCGGCAACCGGGGCATCAAAGTCAGAATGCCGCGAAACTCACCGAGGCAAAGCGTTTTGCCGTTTGCGGAAGAAGTCTCATGTAGAACTAGTAGCAGAAGCTTACTTGCTCAAGAGGGATCACCCGAAATTCAAAAGCAACTGAATTTCGGCAACCGAGGCATCGTAGTCGTAATGCCGTGAAACTCACGAGTCAAAGCGTTTCGCCGTTTGCGGAAGAAGTTTGATGTAGAACTAGTAGCAGAAGCTTACATGCTCAAGAGGGATCAACCGAAATTCAAAGGCATCTGAATTTCAGCAACCGGGGCATCGAAGTCGGAATGCCGCGAAACTCACCGAGGCAAAGCGTTTCGCCGTTTGCAGAAGAATTTTAATGTAGAACAAGTAGCAGAAGCATACATGCTCAAGAGGGATCACCCGAAATGCAAAGGCACCTTTATTTCGGCAACCGGGGCATCAAAGTCAGAATGCCGCGAAACTCACCGAGGCAAAGCGTTTCGCCGTTTGCGGAAGAATTTTGATGTAGAACAAGTAGCAGAAGCATACATGCTCAAGAGGGATCACCCGAAATGCAAAGGCACCTTTATTTCGGCAACCGGGGCATCAAAGTCAGAATGCCGCGAAACTCACCGAGGCAAAGCGTTTCGCCGTTTGCGGAAGAAGTTTGATGTAGAACAAGTAGCAGAAGCATACATGCTCAAGAGGGATCACCCGAAATGCAAAGGCACCTTAATTTCGGCAACCGGGGCATCAAAGTCAGAATGCCGCGAAACTCACCGAGGCAAAGCGTTTCGCCGTTTGCGGAAGAAGTCTCATGTAGAACTAGTAGCAGAAGCTTACTTGCTCAAGAGGGATCACCCGAAATTCAAAGGCAACTGAATTTCGGCAACCGGGGCATCGTAGTCGTAATGCCGTGAAACTCACGAGTCAAAGCGTTTCGCCGTTTGCGGAAGAAGTTTGATGTAGAACAAGTAGCAGAAGCATACATGCTCAAGAGGGATCACCCGAAATGCAAAGGCACCTTAATTTCGGCAACCGGGGCATCAAAGTCAGAATGCCGCGAAACTCACCGAGGCAAAGCGTTTCGCCGTTTGCGGAAGAAGTCTCATGTAGAACTAGTAGCAGAAGCGTACATGCTCAAGATGGATCACCTGAAATTCAAAGGCAACTGAATTTCGGCAACCGGGGCATCAAAGTCGGAATGCCGCGAAACTCACCGAGTCAAAGCGATTCACCATTTGCGGAAGAAGTCTGATGTAGAACTAGTAGCAGAACCTTACATGCTCAAGAGGGATCACCCGAAATTCAAAGGCAACTGAATTTCGGCAACTGGGGCATCAAAGTCGGAATGCTGGGAAACTCACCTAGTCAATGCGTTTCGCCGTTTGCGGAAGAAGTCTTATGTAGAACAAGTAGCAGAAGCATACATGCTCAAGAGGGATCACCCGAAATTGAAAGGCAACTGAATTTCGGCAACCGGGGCATTGAAGTTGGAATGTCGCGAAACTCACCGAGGCAAAGCGTTTCGCCGTTTGCGGAAGAAGTCTCATGTAGAACTAGTAGCAGAAGTTTACTTGCTCAAGAGGGATCACCCGAAATTCAAAGGCAACTGAATTTTGGCAACCGGGGCATCGAAGATGTAATGGCATGAAACTCACCGAGTCAAAGCGTTTCGCCGTTTGCGGAAGAAGTCTCATGTAGAACTAGTAGCAGAAGCTTACATGCTCAAGAGGGATCAACCGAAATTCAAAGGCATCTGAATTTCAGCAACCGGGGCATCGAAGTCGGAATGCCGCGAAACTCACCGAGGCAAAGCGTTTCGCCGTTTGCAGAAGAATTTTAATGTAGAACAAGTAGCAGAAGCATACATGCTCAAGAGGGATCACCCGAAATGCAAAGGCACCTTTATTTCGGCAACCGGGGCATCAAAGTCAGAATGCCGCGAAACTCACCGAGGCAAAGCGTTTCGCCGTTTGCGGAAGAATTTTGATGTAGAACAAGTAGCAGAAGCATACATGCTCAAGAGGGATCACCCGAAATGCAAAGGCACCTTTATTTCGGCAACCGGGGCATCAAAGTCAGAATGCCGCGAAACTCACCGAGGCAAAGCGTTTCGCCGTTTGCGGAAGAAGTCTCATGTAGAACTAGTAGCAGAAGCTTACTTGCTCAAGAGGGATCACCCGAAATTCAAAAGCAACTGAATTTCGGCAACCGAGGCATCGTAGTCGTAATGCCGTGAAACTCACGAGTCAAAGCGTTTCGCCGTTTGCAGAAGAAGTTTGATGTAGAACAAGTAGCAGAAGCATACATGCTCAAGAGGGATCACCCGAAATTCAAAGGCAACTGAATTTCGGTAACTGGGGCATCCATTTCGGAATGCCGCGAAACTCACCGAGGCAAAGCGTTGCGCCGTTTCCGGAAGAATTCTGATGTAGAACAAGTAGCAGAAGCTTACATGCTCAAGAGGGATCACCCGTAATTCAAAGGCAACTGAATTTCAGCAACCGGGGCGTCGGAGGCGGAATGCCGCGAAATTCACCGAGTCAAAGGGTTTCGTCGTTTGCGGAAGAAGTCTGATGTAGAACAAGTAGCAGAAGCATACATGCTCAAGAGGGATCTCCCCAAATTCAAAGGCAACTGAATTTCGGCAATCGGGGCATCGAAGTTGGAATGCCGCGAAACTCACCGAGGCAAAGCGTTTCGCCGTTTGCGGAAGAAGTTTGATGTAGAACAAGTAGCAGAAGCATACATGCTCAAGAGGGATCACCCGAAATGCAAAGGCACCTTAATTTCGGCAACCGGGGCATCAAAGTCAGAATGCCGCGAAACTCACCGAGGCAAAGCGTTTCGCCGTTTGCGGAAGAAGTCTCATGTAGAACTAGTAGCAGAAGCTTACTTGCTCAAGAGGGATCAACCGTAATTCATATGCAACTGAATTTCGGCAACAGGGGCATCGAAGTCGGAATGCCGCGAAACTCACCGAGGCAAAGCGTTTCGCCGTTTGCGGAAGAAGTCTCATGTAGAACTAGTAGCAGAAGCTTACATGCTCAAGAGGGATCACCCGAAATTCAAAGGCAACTGAATTTCGGCAACCGGGGCATCGAAGTCGTAATGCCGTGAACCTCACCGAGTCAAAGCGTTTCGCCGTTTGCAGAAGAAGTGTGATGCAGAACAAGTAGCAGAAGCGTACATGCTCAAGAGGGATCACCCGAAATTGAAAGGCAACTGAATTTTGGCAACCGGGGCATCGAAGACGTAATGCCGTGAAACTCACCGAGTCAAAACGTTTTGCCTTTTGCGGAAGAAGTCTCATGTAGAACTAGTAGCAGAAGCTTACATGCTCAAGAGGGATCAACCGAAATTCAAAGGCAACTGAATTTCGGCAACCGGGGCATCGAAGTCAGAATGCCGCGAAACTCACCGAGGCAAAGCGTTTCGCCGTTTGCGGAAGAAGTCTCATGTAGAACTAGTAGCAGAAGCTTACATGCTCAAGAGGGATCACCCGAAATTCAAAGGCAACTGAATTTCGGCAACCGGGGCATCAAAGTCGTAATGCCGTGAACCTCACCGAGTCAAAGCGTTTCGCCGTTTTGCGGAAGAAGTTTGATGTAGAACAAGTAGCAGAAGCATACATGCTCATGAGGGATCACCCGAAATTCAAAGGCAACTTAATTTCGGCAACCGGGGCATCAAAGTCAGAAAGCCGCGAAACACACCGAGGCTGAGCGCTGCGCCGTTTCCGGAAGAATTCTGATGTAGAACAAGTAGCAGAAGCATACATGCTCAAGAGGGATCACCCGTAATTCAAAGGCAGCTGAATTTCGGCAACTGGGACATCAAAGTCAGAATGCCGGCAAACTCACCGAGGCAAAGCGTTGCGCCGTTTTTGGAAGAATTCTGATGTAGAACAAGTAGTAGAAGCATACATGCTCAAGAGGGATCACCCGAAATTCAAAGGCAACTGAATTTCGGCAACTGGGGCATCGAAGTCGGAATGCCGCGAAACTCACCGAGTCAAAGCGTTTCGCCGTTTGCGAAAGAAGTGTGATGCAGAACAAGTCGCAGAAGCATACATGCTCAAGAGGGATCTCCCCAAATTCAAAGGCAACTGAATTTCGGCAACCGGGGCATCGAAATCCGAATGCCACGAAACTCACCGAGGCAAAGCGTTTCGCCGTTTGCGGAAGAAGTCTGATGTAGAACTAGAAGCAGAAGCATACATGCTCAAGATGGATCACCCGAAATTCAAAGGCAACTGAATTTCGGCAACCGGAGCATCGAAGTCGGAATGCAGCGAAATTCACCGAGTAAAAGCGTTTCGCCGTTTGTGGAACAAGTCTGATGTAGAACAAGTAGCAGAAGCATACATGCTCAAGAGGGATCTCCCCAAATTGAAAGGCAACTGAATTTCGGCAACCAGGGCATCAAAGTCAGAATGCCGCTAAAGTCACCGAGGCAAAGCGTTGCGCCGTTTCCGGAAGAATTCTGATGTAGAACAAGTAGAAGAAGCATACATGCTCAAGAGGGATCACCCGAAATTCAAAGGCAACTGAATTTCGGCAACCGGGGCATCGAAGTCGGAATGCCGCGAAACTCACCAAGTCAAAGCGTTTCGCCGTTTGCAGAAGAAGTGTGATGCAGAACAAGTAGCAGAAGCATACATGCTCAAGAGGGATTGATTAGTACTTAAAAGTGCATGTTTATCAAGGTTTTATATCATCATTTTGCACTTGAAGTATCAATAACTCCTTAACTAAAGCATGTTTTATAATAACAACTTTGATATTATAAGATACCTTAATTTATGGTAAATGCTCATCTTAAATGCAGGCCGATCACATAAATAAAAGGATTGATTGATGAGTTTAAGTATTGAAAGTTAAAGGACAAAGAGATGGCCAAACTTAGAAAAGAGATGTCGGTGCAGTCCAAACCGGAACATTGCTCGGTAATTGGATCATATCTGGAGCTCTAGATCTCGGATTTAGGTCCATTTTATATGGATGGAAAGGTAAGACAAAGGTCTACAACTTTCATGAGGAGCCCAAGATCTAAGAAGGCCGTTTTGAAGTCCAAATTGAAGGAACAACGAAGAAGTCCGAAGCTGTCCTGCAGCCCAGACACTATTTAGTGTTCAGCCCATATCTTGAGTTCTAGAAGTCCAAATGACCTCATCTTTTTTTTGTTGGAAAGCTGAGACAATTTCCTAGAACATTCCTGAGGATTCTGGGCAAATTATGATGTTAGCAATGACGTTTTGTTCAGACAAAAGATAAGGATTGTCACCAAAGTCAAGATGTGGCCACCCACTCATCAATTAGTCAACAAATCAATAGTTCTAAATTTTGGCCTATAAAAGGAGGCACTTACCATGTATTAAGGCATCTTGGTTTCCAGATCAAGATCATGCTCTTGCTTTCTCTCTTTGTATTGCTTATGTTTTGCTTTCATTAATATCAAGTTTATGCACTTCATTTCCTTTCTTTTACTTAGTTAACTTCTTTCTCATTTATGTTCTTATCTTGTTCATTTATGTTTCTTTCTTTCATTATGTTTAGCTAAGTTAATTATGTCAAGGTGAAAAGGGTACACTAATGGTGTAAGAATAAGTATAATATAAACTTAACATGGACCTTAACGTTGGATACTAACATGTTTTATATTTGTTATCTTGTTCACTTTTAATACTTTGCTTGTTAAATGGTTAATCTAGATTTATGTTGTATAACACTTGGTACAACAAATACTTGGTACTTTCATAGCCCATACTGTATGGTATAACCGACACCTGAGCTATGAAAGGGACTTGATTTGTTGTTAACATAAGTTATAATCATGAATGCCTGCCAACATTTACAAGTATTAGCTTTATTCGAATAAGATAACTAATGTAATCATGTTAACAATTTATAATCTGATTGGAACCTCCTTTATGTGTGGTTTCCAATTGAGTAATAAGAGTTTATATTATACTTGTTTGAAGTACCATTAGTGGATCCTCTAACCTTGACATTTGTTTTTATCATTGTTTAATCCTTACGTTAATCTCTCATCTCAAATTTCTCATTAATTTCTTCATCTTCCCCTTTTATTATTATTATTATTATTATTCTGTTTATATTATATAATATATATCTTTGATCTTTTCATAAACTCAGTATATAGGCTGGAAACCTGTGACCCGATCTTTTAGATCATTCTCAGGTATAACAACGCCACGTACTGAGTATTATAATTATAATTATTATTGTTGTTATTGTTGTTGTTGTTGTTGTTGTTGTTGTTGTTTATAATTTATACAATTAACCTCTCTGTGGTTCGACCCCGGTCTTGCCGGGTTATTTATTACTTCGACACTCCTGCACTTGGGAAAAGACATCAAGCTTTTGGTCGTGTCAAGTTTTTGGCGCCGTTGCCGGGGAGGTAAATTCTTGTATAAATTATAATATTTATTTTATTTTCTCTTTTCACTTTTCATTTTATTTAACTTTTGTTTCTTTTGTTTTCTTTTGTTTCTTTTCCTTCTCTTTTCTTTTCTTCCTTTTATTCTCTTCTTACACGTGCATGAGAGTTTGGTCACGTACATTAAGTGGTCGACTTTGTAGGGTATCCTCATCATTTTCAGAAAATATGGCCGAAGAAGATAATCAATCACTTCATAATGAGAATAATGAGAATAATCGTATGAGAACACTTAGAGACCACATGAATCCCACAAGAACAAGTGCACCCTCATGCATAGTTTTCCCTCCTGATGCATCTCATTTTAATTTTAAGCCAGGCATTATTCAACTTCTACCTTCTTTTCATGGCTTAGACCTAGAAAATCCATACTTGCATTTAAGGGAATTTGAGGAGGTCTGTAATACCTATAATGACTCAAATTGTAGCATGAACACCATTCGATTAAAGCTTTTTCCTTTTTCATTAAAAGATAAAGCTAAAACATGGCTACAAAATTTAAGACCAGGATCTATTCGTGCTTGGGATGAAATGCAACAACAATTTTTAAAGAAGTTTTTTCCATCTCACAGAACAAACTCTTTCAAAAGACAAATCATCACTTTCACTCAAAAACCAGGAGAAACATTTTACCAATGTTGGGATAGGTATCGAGATTTACTTAATACTTGCCCACATCATGGTTTTGAAACATGGAGATTGGTTTCACATTTTTATGAAGGTTTAACACCTAGAGATAGGCAAATGGTTGAATTGATGTGCAATGGAACTTTCAAAGATAAAGACCCTAATGAAGCAATGGAGTACCTAGACTTGCTAGCTGAAAATGCTCAAAATTGGGACACCACAGGTACTTATGAGGCACCAAGTAAAACACAACCTCATACATCTAGTGGAGGTATGCACAACCTTAGGGAAGATCATGACCTCCAAGCCAAGTTCGCATCTTTAGCTAGAAAAGTCGAAGCACTTGAATTGAAAAAAAATGGTCAATTAAAATTTGTTCAAGACATTGTGTGTCAAATCTGTGAAACAAATGAGCATGCAACCAATGATTGTCCAACTTTGCCTTCTTTTAAGGAATGCCTCCATGAACAAGCCCATGCTTTAAACAGTTTCCAAAGACCTAACCATAACCCATACTCCCAAACGTATAACCCTGGTTGGAGAAATCACCCAAATTTCAGTTGGAAGAGTGATAGCAACAATGCACAAACTTCACAGCCACCGTTTCAAGCACACCATAATTTTCAAAATTCTCATGGATATGCACCTCCTTATGCTCCACCTCCTAGAATAAATTTTGAGGAAACATTGCATTCATTCATTGAAAAGCAGGAGACAATCAACACTCAACTTGCTCAAAGCATGACAGATTTTAAAGATGCTCTTGCAAAATTAACATCTGCTCTCAGTTTCCAAGAGAAAGGTAAGTTTCCATCTCAACCACAACAAAATCCAAAGGGGCAATACAATGCAAATGCAAGTAGTTCTGGAAGTCAACACATGGATCAAGTCAAATCAGTCATCACTCTTCGTAGTGGTAAGGTTATTGAAAAACCCATTCTTGAACCTTGTGAGAAAGATGATGAGTCTATCTCTGAGGGTAAGGAAGGGGTTGAACCTGAACATTGCAAAGAGAAGGCCGATTGCCCGCCAGCACTTCCATTTCCTCATGCCATGACCAAACAAAGGAAAGTCAATCACAACTCTGAAATCTTTGAAATTTTCAAACAGGTAAGGATCAATATACCTTTGTTGGATGCTATTAAACAGGTACCTTCCTATGCTAAATTTTTGAAAGATCTATGCACTGTGAAGAGAAAACTGAATGTGAAAAAGAAAGCCTTTTTAGCCGAACAAGTAAGTGCCATTCTTCAGAACAATAATGCTTTGAAATATAAAGACCCTGGTTGTCCTACAATTTCTTGCTTTATTGGAGAACATAAAATTGAAAGAGCCTTACTTGATCTTGGAGCTAGTGTGAATTTACTTCCATATTCAGTCTTTCAAAGTCTCAATCTAGGTGAGTTAAAACCAACCTCTATAACTCTTTTACTTGCTGATAGATCTGTAAAAGTGCCTAGAGGAATAATCGAAGATGTGTTAGTACAAGTCGATAAATTCATTTATCTTGTGGATTTTATTGTCTTGGACACGCAACCTGTTGAAGCATGCAATTCATTTCCTATTATTTTAGGACGTCCGTTTCTTGCAACTTCTAATGCATTGATTAATTGTAGGAATGGACTAATGAAGCTATCTTTTGGAAACATGACATTGGAGATGAATATTTTCAACATTTGCAAGCAACCTGGAGATGATAATGATTTACAAGAAGTAGATCTTATTGAAGAATTAGTTCATGATCAACTTGAATCTACTTTGAGTAAAATTGAGTTGGATGAATCTGAAGATTTGCAAATGATTTATTCTCAGGAAGAAATCGAGGACAAAAAAGGAGATTTGCCAGCTCACTAGAGTATCGAAGACAAAGGAAAGTTTTTGAACAAAGTGAAGAACTTTTATTTGGATGACCCTTACTTATTCACAAATTAGTCCTGATCAAATATTTCAAAGATGCATTCCTGACAATGAGGTAAGTAGTGTCATTAAACTTTGTCATTCTGAGGCATGTGGGAGTCATTTCTCGTCGAAAAGGACAACTGCAAAAATCTTACAATCTGGATTCTATTGGCCCACCATGTTCAAAGACACACATGTGTTCTGCAAAACTTGTGAAAATTGTCAAAAGTCAGGATTTATTTCAAGACATAAGGAATCTTTAGGTAATCTTTTATTGACTTTTGCAACATATCCTGGTGGCAATGTGCATTGTGCATTTCATAACTTATGACCCAATTTTCATAAAGAACATGATCGACTTAGTCTTGGGAATCTGACTAAAAAAGACCCTGTTTGCCAGTTTTTAAGAAAACTGGATGGGAAGCTTATCCCCGACCCATAGAGGGCGTTTAAGCCGTTCTTGGACGTAAAACCAAGGGAAGATGTGAGCCACAATCACAACTACCTGTACATACATGCTTTGTCAAAATAAATAAATAAAGAGAGAGAGTGTGAGACGACAGCTGGCCTACATATAGGTGGTATGATTGCATTTTCACTTTTTCATCTATAAATTCTTCTCTTCCTTCCCTTCATTTCTACTCATCCCATACATTCCTCAAATATAGAAGTGTGTAGAAATGGCAGGTTCCTCAAGTCATCACATAAAAAATATTTGTGTTTTCGGTGGATCCAGTCCTGGGAAAGAAAAAGAGTTTTTAGAATCAGCAAATCATCTTGGTCAGGTACTAGCTGAGAGAAAGATTCATTTAGTGTATGGGGGAGGTAGCCTTGGGTTAATGGGAGGTGTGTCAATGGCTGCATTTTTGGGAGGCAGTCAAGTTTTGGGGGTTGTCCCCAAAGCTTTAGCACATGGGGACATCATTGGAAAAACAATTGGAGAGGAACTACAGGTCCCAACAATGTCTGACCGACTGAATACCATGTTTAACCATGCTGATGCCTTCATTGCCTTACCAGGTGGTCTAGGCACATTGGAAGAGATCTTTCATATTTCATCTTGGGCCCAACTGCACATTCACCATAAACCTATAGGTTTGTTAAATGTTAATGGTTTTTATGATAAGTTGCTATCTTTCCTTGATCAAGCTGTGGAACAGGAATTTCTAACATCTTCGGCACGACAAATCATAATCTCTGCTGCTACTGCTGAACAATTGATTGACCAACTACAATCTTTCATCCCTATCATTGATCCTTGCATGAGTCGCCTAGATTGGTCAGCTAAGGAAAGCCGTAAAAAGCTTAGATTAGATTTGAGCCTTCATCTGTGAAACCTTGTGTCTTTTGTGTTATTAATAGTATATTATTTTGTTTTGCTACTTCTTATATTTGTTTAAGTGTGTTTCAGGTTTGTCATTGTTCACTGTTTCAGGTGATGTCTTCTATACTCTATCTTTCTACCTTAGGACATTGAGGACAATGTCTCGTTTTGGTTGGGGGGAGAGGGTAGTAGTTTAAAAAAAAAAAAAAAAAAACTAACCAACTAACTGTTGTTGTTTTTAAAAAACCATTTGGCAAAACTGTTATTACTAGGATGGCAGAGTAAAGAGGAATTATTCTTGAGACGCATCGTAGTAAAAAAATTTCTAATGGTTATTTGCAATATTCATAACAAGGCCTATTAGAATACTTCTTGAAATATTCAGGTTTACAAACTCTCGCATTGTTATCACTTGATTCTGCTTATATACTCATTTAACAAGTATTATTAAACCTTCATTTTCACACACACACTTTAACATATGATTGTGGGTTGCACATTGGATTATTACATTATTTATGTTCTTTTGTTGAAGGTAACGACTAAGGGTAAGGGTTAGTATGTACTTAAAAAAAAATGATGATAATATTGATGATAATAAAATCGTGGATAAGTTTGGTTTCGTAGCCTCCCTAACCTAAGCAATTAAGCCCGAAGGGGTGTTTTAACACCTAATACCCTAAAGTCAACTGACTTGGGAGCTATTGGCCCAAAGCTTGTTACATGGGTTAAAGAGAAAAGCTTAAGGGAATCAAACATTGCACTATCTACGTATCAGTATCTGCAACCCGAGTTGTTAAGCTCGTAGGGGTGTCTCAACACCTAATGCCCTAAGACCAACTGGTCTGGGAGTCATTAGCCTAAAACTCGTTACATGGGTTAAAGATACATTATGTTTTAAGTTGTATGTGTATATAATTAAAAAAAAAAAAGAGAAAAAAAAAATTTGAACATAATATTGTTTTCTTCCAACAAAAGCCCCATCATCTATGTTTTCATATATTGAGCACATAAAAAGAAGGTTTATTAATATCTTGTTTAAGAAGTATGAAGCAGAAATATAAATTTAATGAGAGTTTGTTTATCTGGATAGATTAATGGAAGTTGAATGATGAATGCCTTGCTTTGTGGAACTTGCAAATTGTTTCTCTATTTTAACGCTTTAGATTACTAGGGACTAGTAATAAGCTGGTTGGGGGGTGTGATTAGTACTTAAAAGTGCATGTTTATCAAGGTTTTATATCATCATTTTGCACTTGAAGTATCAATAACTCCTTAACTAAAGCATGTTTTATAATAACAACTTTGATATTATAAGATACCTTAATTTATGGTAAATGCTCATCTTAAATGCAGGCCGAACGCATAAATAAAAGGATTGATTGATGAGTTTAAGTATTGAAAGTTAAAGGACAAAGAGATGGCCAAACTTAGAAAAGAGATGTCGGTGCAGTCCAAACCGGAACATTGCTCGGTAATTGGATCATATCTGGAGCTCTAGATCTCGGATTTAGGTCCATTTTATATGGATGGAAAGGTAAGACAAAGGTCTACAACTTTCATGAGGAGCCCAAGATCTAAGAAGGCCGTTTTGAAGTCCAAATTGAAGGAACAACGAAGAAGTCCGAAGCTGTCCTGCAGCCCAGACACTATTTAGTGTTCAGCCCATATCTTGAGTTCTAGAAGTCCAAATGACCTCATCTTTTTTTTGTTGGAAAGCTGAGACAATTTCCTAGAACATTCCTGAGGATTCTGGGCAAATTATGATGTTAGCAATGACGTTTTGTTCAGACAAGAAGATAAGGATTGTCACCAAAGTCAAGATGTGGCCACCCACTCATCAATTAGTCAACAAATCAATAGTTCTAAATTTTGGCCTATAAAAGGAGGCACTTACCATGTATTAAGGCATCTTGGTTTCCAGATCAAGATCATGCTCTTGCTTTCTCTCTTTGTATTGCTTATGTTTTGCTTTCATTAATATCAAGTTTATGCACTTCATTTCCTTTCTTTTACTTAGTTAACTTCTTTCTCATTTATGTTCTTATCTTGTTCATTTATGTTTCTTTCTTTCATTATGTTTAGCTAAGTTAATTATGTCAAGGTGAAAAGGGTACACTAATGGTGTAAGAATAAGTATAATATAAACTTAACATGGACCTTAACGTTGGATACTAACATGTTTTATATTTGTTATCTTGTTCACTTTTAATACTTTGCTTGTTAAATGGTTAATCTAGATTTATGTTGTATAACACTTGGTACAACAAATACTTGGTACTTTCATAGCCCATACTGTATGGTATAACCGACACCTGAGCTATGAAAGGGACTTGATTTGTTGTTAACATAAGTTATAATCATGAATGCCTGCCAACATTTACAAGTATTAGCTTTATTCGAATAAGATAACTAATGTAATCATGTTAACAATTTATAATCTGATTGGAACCTCCTTTATGTGTGGTTTCCAATTGAGTAATAAGAGTTTATATTATACTTGTTTGAAGTACCATTAGTGGATCCTCTAACCTTGACATTTGTTTTTATCATTGTTTAATCCTTACGTTAATCTCTCATCTCAAATTTCTCATTAATTTCTTCATCTTCCCCTTTTATTATTATTATTATTATTATTATTATTATTCTGTTTATATTATATAATATATATCTTTGATCTTTTCATAAACTCAGTATATAGGCTGGAAACCTGTGACCCGATCTTTTAGATCATTCTCAGGTATAACAACGCCACGTACTGAGTATTATAATTATAATTATTATTGTTGTTATTGTTGTTATAGTAGCAGAACCTTACATGCTCAAGAGGGATCACCCGAAATTCAAAGGCAACTGAATTTCGGCAACTGGGGCATCGAAGTCGGAATGCTGGGAAACTCACCTAGTCAATGCGTTTTGCCATTTTGCGGAAGAAGTCTGATGTAGAACTAGTAGGAGAAGCATACATGCTCAAGAGGGATCACCCGAAATTGAAAGGCAAGTGAATTTCGGCAACCGGGGCATGGAATTCGGAATGCCGCAAAACTCACCGAGGCAAAGCGTTTCGCCGTTTGCGAAAGAAGTCTCATGTAGAACTAGTAGCAGAAGTTTACATGCTCAAGAGGGATCACCCGAAATTCAAAGGCAACTGAATTTCGGCAACCGGGGCATCAAAGTCGTAAAGCCGTGAAACTCACCGAGTCAAAGCGTTTCGCCGTTTGAGGAAGAAGTTTGATGTAGAACATGTAGTAGAAGCATACATGGTCAAGAGGGATCACCCGAAATTCAAAGGCAACTGAATTTCGGCAACTGGGGCATCAAAGTCAGAATGCCGGCAAACTCACCGAGACAAAGCGCTGCGCCGTTTCCGGAAGAATTCTGATGTAGAACAAGTAGTAGAAGCATACATGCTAAAGAGGGATCACCCGAAATTCAAAGGCAACTGAATTTCGGCAACCGGGGCATCGAAGTCGTAATGCCGTGAACCTCACCGAGTCAAAGCGTTTCGCCGTTTTGCGGAAGAAGTTTGATGTAGAACAAGTAGCAGAAGCATACATGCTCAAGATGGATCACCCGAAATTCAAAGAAAATTGAATTTCGGCAACCGGGGCATCGAAGTCGGAATGCCGCGAAACTCACCGAGTCAAAGCGTTTCGCCGTTTGTGGAAGAAAGTCAGATGTAGAACAAGTAGCAGAAGCATACATGCTCAAGAGGGATCACCCGAAATTCAAAGGCAACTGAATTTCAGCAACCGGGGCATCGAAGTCGGAATGCCGCAAAACTGACCGAGGCAAAGCGTTTCGCCATTTGCGGAAGAAGTCTGATTTAGAACAAGTAGCAGAAGCATACATGCTCAAGAGGGATCTCCCCAAATTCAAAGGCAACTGAATTTTGGCAATCGGGGCATCGAAGTCGGAATGCCCCGAAACTCACCGAGGCAAAGTGTTTCGCCGTTTGCGGAAGAAGTCTCATGTAGAACTAGTAGCAGAAGCTTACATGCTCCAGAGGGATCACCCGAAATTCAAAGGCAACGGAATTTCGCAACCTGGGCATCGAAGTCGGAATGCCCCGAAACTCACCGAGGCAAAGCTTTTCGCCGTTTGCGGAAGAAGTCTGATGTAGAACAAGTAGGAGAAGCATACATGCTCAAGAGGGATCACCCGAAATTCAAAGGCAACTGATTTTCGGCAACCGGGGCATCAAAGTCAGAATGACGCGAAACTCACCGTGTTAAGGCGTTGCGCCGTTTCCGGAAGAATTCTGATGTAGAACAAGTAGCAGAAGCATACATGCTCAAAAGGGATCACCCGTAATTCAAAGGCAACTGAATTTCGGCAACTGGGGCATCGAAGTCGGAATGTTGGGAAACTCACCTAGTCAATGCGTTTTGCCGTTTTGCGGAAGAAGTCTGATGTAGAACTAGTAGTAGAAGCATACATGCTCAAGAGGGATCACTCGAAATTGAAAGGTAAGTGAATTTCGGCAACCGGGGCATCGAATTCGGAATGCCGCGAAACTCACCGAGGCAAAGCGTTTCGCCGTTTGCTGAAGAAGTCTCATGTAGAACTAGTAGCAGAAGTTTACATGCTCAAGAGGGATCACCCGAAATTCAAAGGCAACTGAATTTCGGCAACCGGGGCATCAAAGTCGTAAAGCCATGAAACTCACCGAGTCAAAGCGTTTCGCTGTTTGAGCAAGAAGTTTGATGTAGAACATGTAGTAGAAGCATACATGGTCAAGAGGGATCACCCGAAATTCAAAGGCAACTGAATTTCGGCAACTGGGGCATCAAAGTCAGAATGCCGGCAAACTCACCGAGGCAAAGCGTTGTGCCGTTTCCGGAAGAATTCTGATGTAGAACAAGTAGTAGAAGCATACATGCTAAAGAGGGATCACCCGAAATTCAAAGGCAACTGAATTTCGGCAACCGGGGCATCGAAGGCGGAATGCCGCGAAACTCACCGAGTCAAAGCGTTTCACCGTTTGCGGAACAAGTCTGATGTAGAACAAGTAGCAGAAGCATACATGCTCAAGAGGGATCACCCGAAATTCAAAGGCAACTGAATTTCGGCAACCGGGGCATCGAAGTCGGAATGCCGCAAAACTCACCGAGGCAAAGCGTTTCGCCATTTGCGGAAGAAGTCTGATGCAGAACAAGTAGCAGAAGCATACATGCTCAAGCGGGATCACCCGAAATTCAAAGGCAACTGAATTTCGGCAACCGGGGCATCGAAGTCGGAATGCCGCGAAACTCACCGAGTCAAAACGTTTGGCCGTTTGTGGAAGAAGTCTGATTTAGAACAAGTAGCAGAAGCATACATGCTCAAGAGGGATCTCCCCAAATTCAAAGGCAACTGAATTTCGGCAATCGGGGCATCGAAGTCGGAATGCCCCGTAACTCACCGAGGCAAAGTGTTTCCCCGTTTGTGGAAGAAGTCTCATGTAGAACTAGTAGCAGAAGCTTACATGCTCCAGAGGGATCACCCGAAATTCAAAGGCAACGGAATTTCGGCAACCTGGGCATCGAAGTCGGAATGCCCCGAAACTCACCGAGGCAAAGCGTTTCGCCGTTTGCGGAAGAAGTCTGATGTAGAACAAGAAGGAGAAGCATACATGCTCAAGAGGGATGACCCGAAATTCAAAGGCAACTGAATTTCGGCAACCGGGGCATCAAAGTCAGAATGACGCGAAACTCACCGAGTTAAGGCGTTACGCCGTTTCCAGAAGAATTCTGATGTAGAACAAGTAGCAGAAGCATACATGCTCAAGAGGGATCACCCGTAATTCAAAGGCAACTGAATTTCGGCAACTGGGGCATCGAAGTCGGAATGCTCGGAAACTCACCTAGTCAATGCGTTTTGCCGTTTTGCGGAAGAAGTCTGATGTAGAACTAGTAGTAGAAGCATACATGCTCAAGAGGGATCACCCGAAATTGAAAGGCAAGTGAATTTCAGCAACCGGGGCATCGAATTCGGAATGCCGCGAAACTCACCGAGTCAAAGCGTTTGGCCGTTTGTGGAAGAAGTCTGATTTAGAACAAGTAGCAGAAGCATACATGCTCAAAAGGGATCTCCCCAAATTCAAAGGCAACTGAATTTCGGCAATCGGGGCATCGAAGTCGGAATGCCCCGTAACTCACCGAGGCAAAGTGTTTCCCCGTTTGTGGAAGAAGTCTCATGTAGAACTAGTAGCAGAAGCTTACATGCTCCAGAGGGATCACCCGAAATTCAAAGGCAACTGAATTTCGGCAACCGGGGCATCAAAGTCGTAAAGCCGTGAAACTCACCGAGTCAAAGCGTTTCGCTGTTTGAGGAAGAAGTTTGATGTAGAACATGTAGTAGAAGCATACATGGTCAAGAGGGATCACCCGAAATTCAAAGGCAACTGAATTTCAGCAAATGGGGCATCAAAGTCAGAATGCCGGCAAACTCACCGAGGCAAAGCGTTGCGCCGTTTCCGGAAGAATTCTGATGTAGAACAAGTAGTAGAAGCATACATGCTAAAGAGGGATCACCCGAAATTCAAAGGCAACTGAATTTCGGCAACCGGGGCATCGAAGGCGGAATGCCGCGAAACTCACCGAGTCAAAGCGTTTCACCTTTTGCGGAACAAGTCTAATGTAGAACAAGTAGCAGAAGCATACATGCTCAAGAGGGATCTCCCCAAATTGAAAGGCAACAGAATTTCGGCAACCAGCGCATCAAAGTCAGAATGCCGCTAAAGTCACCGAGGCAAAGCGTTGCGCCATTTCCGGAAGAATTCTGATGTAGAACAAGTAGCAGAAGCATACATGCTCAAGAGGGATCACCCGAAATTCAAAGGCAACTGAATTTCGGCAACCGGGGCATCGAAGTCGGAATGCCGCAAAACTCATCGAGGCAAAGCGTTTCGCCATTTGCGGAAGAAGTCTGATGGAGAACAAGTAGCAGAAGCATACATGCTCAAGAGGGATCACCCGAAATTCAAAGGCAACTGAATTTCGGCAACCGGGGCATCGAAGTCGGAATGCCGCGAAACTCACCGAGTCAAAGCGTTTGGCCGTTTGTGGAAGAAGTCTGATTAGAACAAGTAGCAGAAGCATACATACTCAAGAGGGATCTCCGCCCCAAATCAAAGGCAACTGGATTTCCGGCAATCGGGGCATCGACACGCGGAATGCCCCGAAAAAATCACCGACTGGCTAAGTGTGTTCGCCGTTTGCGGAAGAAGTCTCATGTAGAACATAGTAGCAGAAGCTTACATGCTCAAAGAGGGATCACCCGAAAATTCCAAAGGCCCCAACCGAATTTCGGCAACCTGGGCATCGAAAATCACCGAGGCTAAG